>ML356421.1:0-37849 GCA_005239505.1 Nicotiana paniculata
AAGGTACGATACATGAGCGCTGAGAACCATGAAACGAGTGGCACCTCGTGGATTGGGCCTATTTGATCAGGTTGGGATCGAACCCGTACCGATCACACGATGACTAAGACAGAAATAGGTCAGGATAGTTGAAACTCCCAAAGTATAAAGTGAAGTATTTTTTTTAAGAAAGAAAAAGAAAAGAATTTCTTTTAGAATATTCATAAACTACTATTATGCAATTATTTTGGAATTGTTCTTAGAAGCTTTATGTTTTCTATGCATTTAGATTCTTTGCTCGTAATGTGTATTGTATTAAAGTTTCGTCCCCTGACGTTGAGATTCACTGAGTATAATGGATAGTACTGACTTTCCCTTTTAGGAACCTACATTGGTCTGTGGTACAACGTAGGAACCGGTTTTGCAGGCGAACAGACTACGAGTTAGGACTTCCTTGTCTTCCAGTGTTATTGGTGAGCTCCGCTTTTGTTCGTGGAGTACTCTTTAGAGTCATCTTTATTTACTTATTTCCTTGTTTACTTAGAGAATTGGCCAGGAAATCTCATGTCCTGAGCAGTGCATTCATTTATCAGTAGAGGCTTCATAGACACAGTCGGTGGGTTAATATTCAGATGTTTTTGATAATAACTTAGAAGTATTTCATCGTTTACTACGAATAAAGTTTTGGAGTTGGTTTATTTTAGATATTTAAATTAATTAAAAGTATTTGGTTATAGTATTGGCTCATTGCATATAAAGTTTGACGTTATAATAGATTTGATAAGCGCAGATGGTTCGCTCGGTCATGTTTAGTGATCGGGTGCCGGTCCCGACTTGTTAGAAAATGGGTCGTGACATTAGGAATCTTTGTCTTAATTGTTATATGAATATCATGTGAGCGGCGTATATGTTAGGTGACGAGTACTTATGCGCCGCCAATTTATCTGTCTTGCCTGTTTCTCTCCGGTCCTTCTTATATTGTTTCTTTCCCTCCTTTAATTGTTACATGCCTACTTGTATTTCCATGCCTAATTACTATTGGTTAGATATTGTTTCTCTTTGTTAAAGATAATTGTTATTCCGTAGTTTCTTATCCCCTATTACTTACTCAAGCTGTTCTTAGTTGTGTTTTAGTGATACTATGGATTGGTTTCGCTGAGTAGTATTACTTGTGTAGAGTTTTATTGAGTATAAAATTTCCATTTGCCTTGTTCTGATGTTTGAGTATTGAGAAGGGTCTTGTTTTTTATTTTTGAAATTTCTAATTCCTATGTAGTTCATATGAATATGGTGGGATCAGGTTGCACGCCGCAACATGTGAAATAAGGGTAATATATTGAGGAGGAATAAGGGTGAATTGATATTATACAGTGGGATCAGGTTGCACGCGCAACAGGTGTAATAAGGGTGGAATGTGGTGATACAAGGGTGAACCCTGATTGTGATTGTTATGATATGGTGGGATCGGGTTGCACGCGGCAACACTTTTATCTATATTTTGTTGCTTATGATATAAAGAAGAAATAAGGGAGGATTATGATATGTACGGTGGGATCGGGTTGCACGCTGCAACAATTTATATATTTATGTTCTTTCTTTGACTGTGTTAGCTGTACGGTAGAATTGAATTGCACTCAGGGATTGGTAATAGCTGAACACTGATGAAGTACGTTGGGTACTGTATTTATTTCTTGCAGGTTACTGCTTTTACTTTATTCTGCCTTCTTTTCTGTCTTATTATTCCTGTATGCAGCTTATATTATGTGTGTCCCGCCGTAGCCTCGTCACTCATTTGTCAAGGTTAGGCTCAGCACTTACCAGCACATGAGTTAGATTATGCTGATACTGCACTCTGCACTTCCTGTGCAGATTTTGGAGCAGATAGTGGTTGGTCGAGAGGTTGTCTATAAATTTCACAGCTAGGAGACCCAAGCTAGTCTTGCTGGCGTCCGCAAGCCATGGCCTCTCCTTCTACACTCCTACACTTATTGTTTTTACTTTGCTTCACAAACAATTGTACTTTCTTTCGGACAAATATTTGTGGAAAAGTCTTAGTATATTCGTGAATTGTGACTCCAGATTCTGGGTAGAGGTGGCATGTAATTAAAGTTGATATCTATATAGCTTCACGTGTATTTCGGTTTATTTTTGCTTGTTTTGTTGATAATCACTAAAAATATAAAGAATTGGCTAAATAACCTCTAATGTTGGCTTGCCTGACAAGTGTGATGTTAGGCGCCATCAAGGTCCTGACGGTAAAAATTTCGGGTCATGACATACAAATACACCACAACAAGAACAATATACGATACACAATAATTATACAATAACACAATAAATAGGTATTGACAGAGTTAATAAGAATTAACCAACAAGAGTACCCATATCTTAACACTATACACACTAAGGACTTGTCATAATTGCAGTGAAAGAAATTAACCAACACCTTTCTCTATAAGTCTACAACGGCACCACAATACTTAAGTATGTAACAAAGCATACACAATTTTCACTGAAGCATACACAATGCCCCAAATATATCAAGAAACATACACAATGCTCTGGTGATGTACAAAAGCAAAAACACGTTGCCCCATATCATGACCCACAGCCGTATCAACCGTCAAACCCAATAGCATGACTCATAGCTGTATCACACCATCAAACACCTTATAAAATAATTTTTTTGTATTTTTCATAAAATAATATATTTGCGGCTAGTCAAACACTACCGATTCTACCAAGCGCACGCTTGTTCCGTTACATGGACCGGACATACAAAACATACTTTCAACGTGGAGTCTGAAAAAGCAAACATCAAAGCTTAAAGTTTCACTTACCTCGCCAACAGAAAGTTCTCCAATCTTGCAATATCGAGAACACCAACCAAACGGCCTCAATCTATCATAAATATTAAGTAACACGTCCTAATTAGTCTAGGTGAATAATTTTCATAATCTTAAGACGAGTCAAAATCAAAGTCAATCCTCGATCCAATTGATAAAAGAATTTGTATCCACTTACGTGTCTAACAAAGCACTTTCTTTGTGCACAATTTGCCGAACACTGGGTGTTTCAGAAGCCATCGCGTTGGCTTTCTCAGAAGTTCAAAGATACTAATTGCTTCCTGTCATGGAATGATAATTGTATCTTCCAAATTAGAGAAACAAAACACTAGTTCACGGAAAAATTTCCAATTTTTTTTTTTGAATCCCATCATTGTATAGTTGTTATGTCTATTAATTATAGCATACCCATTATTCATATGCCCTATACTGTTATAATATGTAATGACCACAATCAATTAAAACATATACTAAAATTTAGTAATACCTCCACTATGAAAGCTAACCACATAGCTTCTTACGATGCCGTCGATAATTTCCCACTACAATTCTTCTCTGAGTGTTTTTGTCTCTTTGTTTCAACACTCCGGAATTAATTACCCAAATTTTCTACTTTTAGACCACTGAAAACGTGGCAGCCCTAAGAGAATGGGCTTACCTCACTCCTATTTATCTATAAGAATTTTTAAATTCCTATAAACTATGAAATTATATTATCCTTTGCTATTTAAGTTTTACTATAATTGTATTTTATATACCGAATTACCATTTATGTATATTTTAAGGGAATTAATGATAATAATTAGTGTCCTAAAATCACTCTAACGTATCTTCCACTCCCCCCACGTTTCTCTTTTCACATTCCACCCCTACCTCCCTCTCCCACGTATCTTGCACGAAAGAGCAACAATTCCACCATTGACATTCATTAAAAAGCTTTGAAGCTTTGAATTCGAATTTGGGTTTTCAAAAAACATTATTTGTTTGAATTGGATGTTGTTGCAAAGAATTGAGAATTTTCTCTACGTCTTTCTCTATCTCTCAATCCCTAATTTCAGTAATGTAAAACAAAGGAAAAAAGAGCAGCAATTCCATTATTAACCGCCATTAAAAAGCTTTGAAGCTTTAAATTCGAATTTTGAATTTTTAAAAATCATTATTTGTTTGGATTGGATGTTGTTGCAAACAATTGAGAATATAATTTGGAGTTTATATCTCAATTGAGAGGATGTTTTGGTGAAGATTAGACTTGATTTTGGCTGAATTTCAGATTGAAACTCGAAGAAGAAGAAGAAGACATGATATACATTATATTTATGAAATTGTAGTATAATTATAGAAAAAGTGTATAAAAATTGTATTATGTTGTTTATATATATATATATATAATTTAATTATTGTATGAAAGTTGAACAATATTGTATAAAAATTATATTTAAGTTGTATGATATTGTAGTTGTATATAACTGAGTAGAAATAATGTATGAAAATTATAGATAAATTATATAATATATAATTAGTTGTATGAAATTTATATATACTATGTATAAATCAGATACAGAATATACGAAAGACATATTGTATAAATTTTGTATAAAATTTGTATTTAAGTTGTATATTATTGTAGTTGTATTTAACTGGGTAGAAATAATGTGTGAAAGTTGTAGATAAATTGTATAATATATAATTAGTTGTATGAAATTTATTTTATTATGTATCAATCAGATATAAATATACAAAAGACATATTATATAAAATTTGTATAAAATTTATATTTAAGTGGTATGATATTGTAGTTGTATATAACTGGATAGAAATAACGTGTGAAAAATTATTGAAAAACCCAACAGAACCAAGAATATTCTTGGAAAACCCAAGTTCAATATAAGAACTGAGCCTCCATTTACTCGTGAGGAGGTTTTGTTTTGTCATCTTACTTTGTCATTTCTTTCTTCCTATAAATCTTGTCTTTCCTTTTGTGTAAAGTCTTCTTTATTGACCTTTATTGCTCTCTTTATCGTACTTTCGTTATAAAGAAAATTTAATGTGGTCACTTAAATGGAAAAAAAATATTAAAATCAAATTTCCAGAAACAAAAAATGAAACCAGACTTGACAAACTTGGATTTCCAAAGTCAGAGCCGGAAAATATCTGTCACGCTCCGAACCTGGGCCTGGATGTAACACGACACTCGTTGCCTGACTACACGTGAACGAGCGAACCAACTGGCTGGCTGAATCAACATGTGATATCGTAACATACTGAATGCTGAAGATAAACTAACACATGCTGATATACTGAAAGTATAAATGATATAAATCAAATGTGAAAACACTAATATAAGCCTGAAACATATATGTAGCAACATTGCTTAACCTTAAATGCATGTGACTCTGTCTAACTGTTACTCTAGTCTATGAAGCCTCTAATGAAATACTGAAAATACTGACTGTCTGTAAATACTGAAAGACTATAAAGTAATGATAATGCCCCAAAAGAACTGGGGCTCACCAATTAGCTAGTACGAGAACCCTAGTGCTCTGAATCGTCAACCTGTAAGTCATTACCTGCATCGTGAGATGCAGGCCCCGAGCAAAAAGGGACGTCAGTATATTTGAATTGCACTTGTATGTAAAGCAACTGAAAGAAAGAATTATAAATACTCAAACTGAAACTAAGCTGATGACTAAGAATGATAATTGATAACTGAAATGATAACTATTGAAACTGAAACTAAAATGATAACTGATAGCTGATAACTGATAAATGATAAACTGAAATGATAACTGATAACTGAACAAAGGAAGTAAGGATATGAATACTCCCTCCTCTAAATGATGAACCACCTGTTTATCTGAATAAATAAACTGCAAGCTCATGACCAATATGTATGTGCACAAACTGCGGCCTCGGGCCCAAGTATATATGTGCACAAACTGTGGCCTCGGGCCCAAGTATACGTATACATAACTGCGGCCTCAGGCTCAAAGATGCAAAAAACATAAACTGCGGCCTCAAGCCCAAAGATGCATAAAGCATTAACTACGTCCGCAGGCCCAAATACAGGGGTTCAACATTCAGGGATTCAAAATCAGGAACTGAGAATCATACTGCAATATATGATATTGAAATACTGAATCATATTGAATTACATGATACTCAAGTTCTTAATAGAACTAGATTGATACATATATTCATGAACTGATTATGAAAACTGAAACTTCAAAAATTTATGACATGCTGAGTAATCTAGACTGAGTCTCATTGGCATCAAACTCAAGTGTATATTGATTACGCATTGATTTTACAACGTTCCGAATGAAAGTCACGAACAAGTTACGAAGCTAGAGAATACAACGTTCAAAATGAAAGTCATGAACGAGCGAACCAACTGACTGGCTGAATAAACATGTGATATCATAACATACTTAATGCGGAAGATAAACTAACACATGATGATATACTGAAAGTCTAAATGATATAAATCAAATGTGGAAACACTAATATAAGCCTGAAACATATATGTAGCAACATTTCTTAACTTTAAATGCTTGTGACTCTGTCTAACTGTTACTCTATTCCATGAAGCCTCTAATGAAATACTGAAAACACAAACTGTCTGTAAATACTGAAAGATTGTAAAGTAATGATAATGCCCCGAAAGAACTGGGGCTCACCAATTAGCTGCTACGAGAACCCTAACACTCTGAATCGTCAACCTGTAAGTCATTACCTGCATCGTGAGATGCCGGCCCTGGGCAAAAAGGGACAAAAGTAGATTAAAATTTTTATCAAAGCCGGGGAATTTCTTCGATCTTCAAAAATATGACTTTGTAAGTTTCAGTATGAGTAATGATATTGATAGGGAATTATTCAACTAGGGATTACATCAGTACATTTGAATTGCACTGGTATGCAAAGAAACTGGAAGAAAGAATTATAAACACTGAAACTGAAACTAAGATGATGACTGAGAATTGATAATTGATAACTGAAATGATAACTATTGAAACTGAAACTAAAATGATAACTGATAAACTGAAATGATAACTGCTAACTGAAAAAAGGAAGTAAGGATATGAATACTCCCTCTTCTGAATGATGAACCACCTGTTTACCTTAATAAATAAACTGCGGCCTCAGGCCCAATATATATGTGCACAAACTGCGGCCTCGGGTCCAAGTATATATGTGCACAAACTACAGCCTCGGGCCCAAGTATACATATACATAACTGCAGCCTCAGGCCCAAAGATGCAAAAAGCATAAACTGCGGACTCAAGCCCAAAGATGCATAAAGCATTAACTGCATCCTCAGGCCCAAATACATGGGTTCAACATTCAGGGATTCAAAATCAGGAACAGAGAATCATACTGCAATACATGATATTGAAATACTGAATCATATTGAATTACATGATACTCGAATGCTTAATAGAGTTAGACTGAGACATGTATTCATGAACTGATTATGAAAACTGAAACTTCAACAATTTATGACATGTTGAGTAATCTAGACTGAGACTCATGGGCATCAAATCCAAGTCTATATTGATTAAGCACTGATTTCACAACGTTCAGAATGAAAGTCATGAACGAGTTACGAAGATAGAGAATAGAAGTTCTGCAACTATTCAAGGAACTAGGCTTAACTATATTTCTGAGGCAATTAATAACGTGTTAGAGGAAACATAGTGTATGGAGAATCATTAACATTCCCAAACATAGAGAGTTAGCCTCACATACCTCAATTTCACCCCTTAGTGATACTAGAATTATCCACAACACTAAGAACCTTCAATTTACAATAGCAACATCCAATGGAACCAATATTAGTAACAAATTCCATAACTTAAGCCATTTAGGCATATTATCAAACACCTTGTAGGCATAAATCTCTACATCCCATCACCATATATTTAGTTCATCCAACTACCACCATTGATCAACAATTTTTCTCACCATCATGATTAACCAATTTATAACTTTCAACATCGCATATGTAACCATCCATCCACACCCAACCAACAAAGTTCCATTAAATGATCATCTGCTCTATCTCTACAATAGTTATGTAATTAATTGGGAATTTATGGCTTCCAATCACCATACCAAGAGTTCTATTACTTATTCATACTCATATCCCCTTAATAAATCCATACATGTAAGTCTAAAGGTGTAAGATTACCTTTTTGGAAGAAATCTTGCAAAACCCTCCTTTGAGTTCTTGAAGAAATCTCTCGAAGATCTAAGTATTTTATGTGTAGATTTCATCAATACTAGTGTAGAAATTATGGAATTTCATACCAAGATAATGGGTATTTCTTACCTTGAAGATGGTAGGAGTTGGAGGTCTTGAGAGAGTGGAGGAAACCCCTAAAATTTGTCCAAAAGAAAAGGGGAAAATGGACCCTGAAATTGTGTTTATAGGCCCACATTTAGGATGCGGCCTTGGATGCTTTGCATCGCCAGTTCACTCCTCTCAGGAGCTCGGATGCTGACCCGGATGCTATGGCAGCACTTCACTGGCAGCCCCTCTTTTCGGACGCGACCTCGGATGCTTCGCATCCGCACACTCCTCCGCCAGTCCTTGGTAATCTGGTCATAAATTCTTATAGGAACTAGACTCTAAGATATTTAATTTGATAGGTTGTGCATCAATAACACCTTATATAAATGTAGATATGCTCGTGCAAAGATTGGTCTTGTGCGTGCTCATTTGAAATTTTAGTCTATCATATAATTTTCAAACTTGACTTAGACGTAGGTCTCCCATTGGACTCCAAATCATTTATGATATGCCCCGTACACTTATTATCATATCCAATTGATAACCATAATATTAATATCCCTCGTCCACACACAAATCACTTATGATATACCTCGCTATCGGTCTTGATTCCAAATCAATGGTTTCCACCCATATTTATCCCGATAGGACTTCACATGTAGAAAGGTCACATTAATACTCATTCAACATATCCACACCTAGTTTGAATGTACGGGGTGTAACATTATATCCCCCTTGGGATCATTCGTCCTCGAATGATTGTCCTGATTGTAACTTCTGCTAACTCTGGACCTTAAACGGGTCTGGTGGAAACATGAACTTTCATAACACTTGCATACTAAACTGAATGAATACCTGACTACTGAACTGTTGAGATACTGAGCTGAATGACTACTGCATTGACTGAATATTGGTCTTCCATGGATACGTGAATACTGAACTAACATAGGTATATGAATATTGAACTGGCACAAATATTTGAGTAATCTGAGTACTAACCTGGCATGGATGTCTAAGTATTAGACTGACATTAGTAGTTGAGTATTGTACTGACATGAGTATCTGAGTATTAAACTGACATGAATGTTCTAACATGAGATCTGAATACTGGAAACACGAATGTCGTGCATGAGATTTGAATACTGGAAACTTGAATGGTATAACATGACACGTGAAATACTGGTGTACAACCGCTAATTATGGTGAAAATGCTAACTCATAAGCTACTTATCCGATTCTTCATAGGATCCTATATGGGCTGATGTATCTAAGATTGAGTTTTCCTTTCTTCCCAAATCTTGTAACACTTTTCATAGGCAAAACTTTTAGATACAACCAACCATCAACTTGAAACTCTAGGTCTCTATGTTTCATGTTCGAATATGAATTTTGGTGACTCTGGGCTATCTTCAAATGCTCTTGAATCAACTTGACATTCTCCATAGACTGATTGACCAAATTTGGTACCAACAACTCCGCTTTGCCAACTTCAAACCAACTAATTGGAAATCTACACCTTCCCCCATAAAAATCATGCTTTCAAAATGAGCAAGATAATCATATTATAAGATCCATATTTACCATCTCCACTAAAGGATATGTGTGTTCTGAGATAGACACTTGGTTTTCTGCTGCTCGACTTTCACTTACTGACAATTCAGACACTTGGTCGCCAGGTCTGCAATTTTTTTTTCCATGTCGTTCCACCAATAAATCTCCTTAAGATCATGATACATCTTTGGGAAACCTAGGTGGATAGAATACCTAGAATTATGGCTTCTAACATCTTCCTCCGTCGCTAAGTCCACCTATGGTTGGAACACACGATCTATCCTGGTACCTCAAAGTACCATCATTTCCCCCTTTTCAAAAGCCATCGTCTTATGCATGTGAATCCCCTCTTTCAGCTACAACAAGTAGGGATCATCAAACCGTTTCTCCTTCACTTCGGATACTAAGGAGGAACAAGTCCTGTTCTAGACAACAACTCCACTATCTTTGGTGTCCGAAAGCTGAACTCTTACCTTGGCTAAGCAGTGAACTTCTTTCAACATAGTTCTCTTGTCTACCTCTTTCATGAGCTATACTTCCAACACTTGATTATCTTTTTAATCAATTCATGAAAATACTTATAGTATTGTTGTGAGCTAAGTCTCTGACCACTACTCGGCATATTAGAGTCTCGTGCAATGGCACTACCCTCGTAACACATAACTAGGCATGATTTTATAGTTTTTCTGCCCCATGCTAACTATGTGGGTTTCAAATCTCTAACTGGACTTACTGATAATTTTCACACCTCTCGCTTAGAACAAAGGTTAAGGTCTTGTACTTGCAAATCATTCTCTTTTGTTGGGATCTGAACAACTTTTCTTATCTTCTGCGATTTTTTTTTGCACTTTATGTCAATGACGACTCATCTTTCAACTTACTTCTGAGGAATCTTCCTTACTAGGAAAAACTAAATTACCTACATAAGGGAAAGCTAGTGTATTCACAACTATCATACACAATCTTAATGATTTGACTATGCTCACACTGTCAATCTTGGGGAAACCTCTTTTCGATAATTCTTAAAGGCTATTCTTTTGTAGTTGATCTCTTAGTGCTGACTGTTCCCACTGTCGCTGTACTTCGAGTTTAACTTAAACTCGATGGGTTCTAACACATGTTCGATATTTCAAACTGTCATCCACTCACTAGAGTTAACCTGGCTAAGTGAATCAAATCTTATCTCTACTAGCTCTGCTGAAATTGTTAATTCACTGTATTTTCTCAAAACTTATTTACTATTATTTTACTAACCACCTGCTAGCATCATGTTTTCTTGCTCTGCTTTGAATAACTAAAGTGAAGCATAAGCTTATTCCTAACTCCCCTCATCATCTGACTCTATTGTGAGGTCGTATACTATCTTTTTTTTAACTATGTACATGGATCACACTTAGGGAAAGTTCATCTATCTTAAACAAAATTGGAATATCTAACCCCAAACTTTCTATACACTTCAAAATCACTTCAGACTACAAAACTCCGGCCTAAACACATAATCACATCATTTGAAGGGGAATTGTCATATCTTTTATCTCACAATAATAGCCACTTCTTATACAAATTCACTAACATAGTACTTTCTAGTTCTGATTTGAATAAATCTAAACAACTTAAAATCATTCCTTGAAATTCGATATCGGCTGCTCTTGGTTCTCATTATGTACATCATGTCTTCTTAGTCATATACATGAGTCGTACTAAAAATACAACTTTGATAATAACAATCGTTCCAGACTCGTATGTATTTTTCCCTTAGGCTCTTTTCTGCCCAAAACAATAGTGACCAATGTTAGGGTCTGACATCTGAACTATCATCATTCAACTTGTGGATCTATTTCACAGAATTAAATGAAGTTGTTCTAGGAGGTAAAACACATACGAATACACTACCATGCAAAAACTTATCCTTCAAAGTATACCATTATCTAATAAATCACTTCATGCGCCATCCGGTGAGTCTTGGTCTTAATCCAGACCTAAAATATGCGAAGATTTTGCTATAATCACTGTTTCTTACATTTTCTTTTAGAACCCATAGACATCACTGTATACTCACCAGTCACCAAAATTTCGATACACTGAAAATTGGAGATCTGGTAACTGAATAATTGATAACTGGCATACTGAATAACCATAAAGTTGCTAAATGAAAGACTATATAACTGGTAACTGAGGTAAGCTGATAACCATAAAACATGATAACTGCTTTCGTACTTCCTAGTAAGGTTATTCTCTTATATGTACTACTATCAATTGCATCCCACTTCCAACATCTCTCAAGTCTCATTTGTTACTAACCTGTACTCCATAATTATACCCCAATGGGAAATCATCCTCTCTAGAACCTTGGATTTTTCTCGCCCGTCGCTTGGGTACTCGATACATCTGGAATTCGATAGGAAGAGAAGGTTACATATTGCTCTAAGCTTCATGGCACGATCTAGAGTAGAAAAAAATGAGACAATCTTGGATGTCTTGGTAGTTAACCGTTTATATGAGTGGCCGATACACACATATATAGGAAACTCCACTAGACACGGCTTCATAGACTTCCCAGGACTCCTGAACCTAGGCCCTGATACCAAGCTTTGTCACGCCCCGAACCTCGGCCTTGACGTAACACGACACTCGGTGCCTGACTACACGTGACCGAGCGAACCAACTGGCTGACTGAATCAATATGTGATATCATAACATACTTAATGCGGAAGATAAACTAACACATGATGATATACTGAATGTCTAAATGATATAAATCAAATGCGGAAACACTAATATAAGCCTGAAACATATATGTAGCAACATTGCTTAACCTTAAATGCCTGTGACTGTGTCTAACTGTTACTCTAGTCCATAAAGCCTCTAATGAAATACTGAAAACACTGACTGTCTGTAAATACTGAAAGAATGTAAAGTAATGATAATGCCCCGAAAGAACTGGGGCTCACTAATTAGCTGGTACGAGAATCCTAGCGCTCTGAATCGTCAACCTGTAAGTCATTATCTGCATCGTGAGATGCAGTCCCCGAACAAAAAGGGACGTCAGTACATTTGAATTGCACTGGTATGTAAAGCAACTGAAAGAAAGAATTATAAATACTGAAACTGAAACTAAGCTGATGACTGAGAATTGATAATTGATAACTAAAATGATAACTATTGAAACTGAAACTAAAATGATAACTCATAGCTGATAACTGATAACTGATAACTGATAACTAATAACTGAACAAAGGAAGTAAGGATATGAATACTCCCTCTTCTAAATGATGAACCACCTGTTTATCTGAATAAATAAACTGTGGCCTCGAGCCCAATATATATGTGCACAAACTGCAGCCTCGGTCCAAAGTATATGTATACATAACTGCTGCCTCAAGCCCAAAGATGCAAAAAGCATAAACTGCTGCCTCAAGCCCAAAGATGCATAAAACATTAACTGCAGCCTCAGGCCCAAATACAGGGGTTCAACATTCAGGGATTCAAGATCAGGAAATGAGAATCATACTACAATACATGATATTGAAATGCCGAATCATATTAAATTACATGATACTCGAATGCTTAATAGAACTATACTGAGACATGTATTCATGAACTGATTATGAAAAGTGAAACTTCAACAGTTCATGACATGCTGAGTAATCTAGACAGAGACTTATGGGCATCAAACCCTAGTCTATATTGATTACCTACTGATTTCACAATGTTCAGAGTGAAAGTCATGAATGAGTTACGAAGCTAGAGAATAGAAGTTCTGCAACTATTCAAGGAACTAGGCTTAACTATATTTCTGAGGCTATTAATGTGGTAAATGAAACATAATTTAGGGAGAATCATTAACATTCCCAAACATAGGGAGTTAGCCTCACATACCTCAATTTCGCCCCTTAGTGATATTACAATGATCCACAACACTATGAACCTTCAATTTACAATAGCAACATCCAATGGAACCAATATTAGTAACAAATTCCATAACTTAAGCCATTTAGGCAGATTATCAGACACCTTGTAGGCATAAATCTCTACATCCCATCACCATATATTTAGTTTATCCAACTACCACCATTCATCAACAATTTATTCCACCATCATGAGTAACCAATTTATAACTTCCAACATCACATATGTGATCATCCATCCACACCTAATGTAACGACCCGATCGGTCGTTTTAAGAATTAGAGCCCCGGTCCCCGATTAACCGCTTTTCCCATGTTTATTTATGTTATTGGAACTTGTCGGAGCATTGAGTGATGGAATCGGGGGTGATTTTGGACACATAGTCCATAAATGTGGAATTTAGCTTAAAAATCTGGCCGTAGCTAGAGTTGCGTGAAGACGGATCCGGAATGAAATTCTGTCGACTCCGTTAGCTCCATTGGTTGATTTCAGGTTTAGGAGCGTGTTCAGAATCTATTTTCGAGGTCGGCTGTGGATTTAAGCTTGAATTGGTGAAAGTTAGAATTTCGGTGATTTTGGCCGATAGGTGAAATTTTTGGTATCGGACTCGGAATGGAATTCCGAAAGTGATAACATGTCCGTAATGTCATTTATGACCAATGTGAAAAATTTGAGGTCATTCAGATGAGTTTAGATGTGTTTTGGCATCAGATGTGAATTCTAGAAATTTCCTAAGTTCCTAGGCTTGAATCTATACATGATTGATGATTTTGATGTTATGATATTTGTTTATAAGGCTCGACCAAGTTTGAAAAGGGTATTAGGGTCATTTGGTAGGTTTGGTGGAGGTCCCGAGGGCCTCGGGGTTGTTCCAGATGCCAAACGAGTGAGTTTGGAACTTTGAAGAGCAGCTGAACCATTCTGGTTCTGGTGTCTCGCACCTGCGATGGTATTTCTCAGGTGCGAAGGGGGTGCACGCAGGTGCGGCTGAAGCTTAGGCTGGCCCGACTCGCAGGTGCGAAAGAGTATCTGCAGGTGCGTAGCCGCACCTGCGACCGAGCCACCACAGATGCGACCCCAGGTTGTTTAATGAGTTTCCGCACCTGCGATTGTGTTTCCACAGGTGCGGAACCATAGGTGCGATCCCAATGTCACAGGTGCGAAACATCTGGGCTGGTTATACCAAAAATCCAAGAGTTTGAAATTCATAATTCCAAAATCGATTGTGAGCTCGGAGTTTGGCGGTTTTCAGTGGGATTTGAAGAGGAGGATCATAGGTAACGTTTTCTAACCTTAATCCATTTGTATATCAATAATCTCTATCAATTTCCTCAATCTAATCAATGAAATTGGATGAAAAACCATGAAATTGGGATGAAATTTCCCCAAGTAGAAATCTGAGGATTTAGGGAGATTTAGACGTCGGATTTTGTTGATTCTTGTTCGAGTGGGTTCATGAGCGAATGGGTGTTTGGGAAGATAAATTTTACCCGATTCCGAGACGTGGGCCCGGGGGTACTTTTTGGGCGAATTTCCTAATTTTGCGTATTAGCTTATAAATAATTAGCTATTTTGTTCCCTTGAAATGGTATTTACACCATGCAATCGATTTTAATAGATTTGGGCCACCCGGAGTCAGATACTCGTGGCAAGAGCATGTTATTGAGTTGATTAGCGCATTCAAGGTAAGTGGCTTGCCTAATTCTGTGTTGGGAATTTCCCCTAGGTATTTTTATACTGATTTTGTTACGTGGACGCCGTGTACATGAGGTGACGAGTGCATACACGGGTCATTGTTGCTAAAATCCTATTTTTACTTCCATGAAATCACTCATTTTCATCCTTACATTACTGTTTCCTGTCTTAACTGAGTAGTTAGCTTAAGAGTAAGCATGCTTACCTGTCCTTACTCGATTCCTCTTAGTTGCTACTAGTTGCACCATGCTTAGGTAGCTTTACTCTATTATTGCCTGTTGTTTCCCTGGACTGTTTAATTAAATCGTATCCGACATACTTCTGCTTTGCATATTTAAATTGGGAATACGGACCGAGATCCAGGAGCTTTCCCCTTGTACTGAAATGCATATTTAAATTAGGACTACAGACAAAGATCCGAGAGCTTTCCCCCTGTACTGCATAGCATATTTAAATTGGGACTATGAACTGAGATTTGGGAGCTTTCCCCATGTACTGCATTGCACATTTACTGTTGAGATATATGCTGTGCTGAGCCGAGGGCTCTCTTTCTGTTATTAATTCCTCCAGTTTCCATTAATCTTGTTTATCATTGCTTATCTATATTTCACTATTTTAAATTGTATATTGACTTATTTTAACAACTCAGTAGGGCCTCAACCTGACCTCGTCACTACTTGACTGGGGTTAGGCTTGGCACTTACGGAGTACCGAATGTGGAGTAATCACGCCCTTTCCTGCACATGTTTTCCCCATGTGCAGATCTAGGTACCATCACTTAGTATCGTGGCTAGGAGTTGTTCTAGCAGATGCCAGGAGACCGCAAGGTAATTTTGCCGTGTGCGCAGAATCCAGCGAGTCCCTTTCAACTCTAGTATAGGCATAGAAGACTTATGTATTTTTCCACTGTTTCATTGTATAGAGCTACATTTAGTACAGAGCTTGTGACTATAGTGACATTCCGGGTTTTTGGAAGTGAAAGTGTATATGCTGAGCAACTATGTTATATCTACTTGAGTTTTTTGCTGTCTTTATTTTATTGATTCTATCATTTTTCCGCAAATTTTAGGCTTACCTAGTCGTAGAGACTAGGTGCCGTCACGATACCTTTCGGAGGGCAAAATGGGTCGTGACAATTTGGTATTAGAGCGTCTAGGTTCATAGGAGTCACAAGTCATAATCCGGTTTATTAGAGTCTCGGGGATCGGTGCAGAGACGTCTGTATCTATCTTCGAGAGGCTATGTAACTGTTAAGAACAATCAAATTATTTGGAATTCCTTATCGTGCTAGTTACTTTCATCAAATTCTTAAACTCTATTCTATTCTTGCTTGCAGATGGTTCGTACCCGTACCGGGCATATTGATGACCAGGCACCCGAGCCCCAATCAGAGCCACCAGAGGCAGGGGCCGGGTCAGGGGGGACGAGCACGCGGTGAAACCCGAGTACCGACTAGAGAAGATGCAGAGGAGCCCCCAACAACTAAAGTTGGAGGGGCACAGGAGGTCCCTATGTTACTCCAGACCTCCAGGAGACATTGGCTCAGCTCTTGAGTACCTTCAGTACTCTGTATCAGGCGGGTCTACTCTCGATAGCCCCAGCTACATTCCAGGCCGGAGGAGGGACACAGACTCCCGCTGCCCGTACTCCTGAGTAGAGGGCTCATATTGGGCAGGTTCCAGAGTATATTCCTATGCCCCCAGCAGCTCCAGCTCAGCATGAGACTAGGATAGCCATTTCTGAGGCAGAACAACTCGGACTTGAGAGGTACAAGAAGTACCACCCACCTGAGTTCAACGGACTAGCTTCAGATGACGCCCTGGGTTTTCTTGAGGGGTGTCATTGCATTCTCTGCACTATGGGTATTGTGGAGACGAGTGAGGTTTCTTTCACTGCTTTCCAGCTGAGGGGAGCAACTTATCAGTGATGGCGTGCTTTTGAGCTTAGTAGACCGGACGAGGCAGCTTCACTTACTTGGGCTCAGTTCTCCGAGATGTTCTTACTTGAGTTTGTCCCTCAGAGCTTCAGGGATACTTGGCGTGTGGAGTTTGAGCAGCTATGCCAAGGTACCATGACTGTGTCAGAGTATGCAGTCTGTTTCAGTGATTTGGCTCACCATGCACCGGCTTTGGTTGTCACTGTCAGAGAGAGGGTTCGACGCTTTATTGAGGGACTCCACCCAGTATTCAGACCAGCATGGGCAGAGAGATAGAGACCTATATTTCTTACCAGCAGGCTGTGAGTATTTCCCGGAGGATTGAGACTATGTTTGCCCGGGACAGGGAGGAGAGAGAGGCCAAGAGGTGTCGAGAGACCGGTCATTTTTCAGGAGCTCGTGCACCAACAACACGCTATGGTTGTGAGTCGCCCTGTTCATTCAGCTCTCCCAGCAGCTAGTGGTATTCCAACTCCTCCTAGACCTCAGGAGCCTTATTATGAACCACCAGTATCTCAGATGCCTCCTGCTCGAGGTGCTATCACTGGCCAGTCCAGCATGCCAGTTTAGAGTCAGCACCGGCCGTTACGTCCTCCGAAGGGTTGCTTTGAGTGTGGTGACCCTCATCATATGGTTAAAGATTTCCCCAGAGCGAGGAGGGACCTATCACCTCAGACTTATTAGGTGCACCCCCTCAGATTTATCAGGCCCCACGTCTTCCACCAGGTCCTCCAGCTATTCTTCTAGCCCCAGCTGCTACCCCACCACCTTAGGCAGCTCAAGATGGAGGTCGGGGAGGTCGAGGTCGCCCTAGAGGGGGAGGCCAGGCCAGGTACTATGCTCTTTCGGCCCGGTCCGAGGCCATTGCTTCAGATTCAGTCATTACAGGTATTGTTCCCATTTTTCATAGGGATGCATCAGTATTATTTGACCCATGCTCTACATATTCATATGTGTCTTCCTATTTTGCTTCACAACTGGGGATATCCCGAGATTTTTTGAGTTCCCCTGTTTATGTTTCTACTCCGGTGGGAGATTCTCTTGTTGTGGACTGCGTATATCAGTCATGTTTGATTGCTATCAGTGGTTTTGACACCAGAGCTAAGTTACTAGTACTCAATATGGTAGACTTTGATGTTATATTGGGTATGGACTGGCTGTCTCCCTATTATGATATTCTTGATTTTCACGCCAAGACTGTGACGCTAGCTATGCCAGGATTACTGAGGTTAGAGTGGAGAGGTTCCTTAAAGTATACTCCCCGCTGAGTCATTTCTTTTCTTAAGGCTTAGCGGATGGTTGAAAAGGGGTGTGATGCATATTTGTCTTATGTGAGATATGTTAGTGCTGAAACCCCTACAATTGAGTCAGTTCCAGTTGTCAGGGATTATTCTGATGTATTTCCAGCTGATCTTTCGGGTATGCCACCCGCTGGAGACATTGATTTCGGCATTGACTTGTTTTCGGTCACTCAACCCATTTATATTCCTCCTTATCCAATGGCTCCTCCTGAGTTGAAGGAGCCGTTACATGAGTTGCTTGAGAAGGGATTCATCAGGCCCAGTGTATCACCTTGGGGAGCTCCGGTATTATTTGTGAAGAAAAAGTATGGCTCGATGCGTATGTGTATTGACTACCGACAGCTGAATAAGGTGACAGTGAAGAACAGGTACCCATTGCCTCGCATTGATGATCTATTTGACCAGTTACAGGGTGCTAGGGTGTTCTCCAAAATTGATTTGCATTCGGGTTATCATCAGTTGAAGATTCGGGAGCCGGATATCTCGAAGACTGCCTTCAGGACCAGATATGGCCACTATGAGTTCCTTGTTATGTCATTTGGGCTGACCAACGCCCCAGCAGCCTTCATGCACCTGATGCACATCATATTTTGGCCTTATCTTGATAATTTCATCATTGTCTTCATTGATGACATTCTGGTATATTCTCGGTCGCAGGAGTACCATGAGCAGCACTTGAGGACCGCGCTTCAGACATTGAGGGAGAAGAAGTTGCATGCCAAGTTTTCTAAGTGTGAATTTTGGCTTGATTCTGTGGCATTCCTAGGTCACGTGGTGTCTTCGGATGGAATCAAGGTAGATCCGAAGAAGGTGGAGGTGGTACAGGGTTGGCCCAGACCGTCCTCAGCTACTGAGATCCGCAGTTTCCTCGGTTTGGCCGGGTATTATCGCCATTTTGTGGAGGGATTTTCATCCATTTCAGCGCCTTTGACCAGACTGACCCAGAAGGGTGCATCTTTTATATAGACTGAGGAGTGTGAGGAGAGCTTTCAGAAGCTCAAGGCAACCCTGAATACAGCTCCTGTGTTGGTTTTGCCTACCGGTTTCGGGTCCTATACAATTTATTGTGATGTTTTGATGATTGGCTTGGGAGCGATGTTGATGCATGACGGTAGGGTGATTGCCTACGCATCCAGACAGTTGAAGGTTCATGAGAAAAACTACCCTATTCATGATCTCGAGTTGGCAGCGATTGTTCACGCCCTGAAGATATGGCGTCATTATTTATATGGTGTTTTTGTGAGATATTCACGGATCACCGGAGTTTGCAGCACATAGTCAGGCAGAAGGATCTGAATTTGCGCCAGCGTAGGTGGTTGGAGTTGCTAAAGAACTATGACATCACTATATTATACCACCCGGGGAAGGCCAATGTGGTGACTGACGCCTTGAGTCGCCGGGCGGAGAGTTTGGGGAGTTTGGCATACCTTCATGCAGCTGAGAGGCCTCTAGCCTTAGATGTTCAGTCCTTAGCGAGTCAGTTCATGAGATTGGATCTTTCTGAGCCTTGCCGGGTATTAGCTTGTGTGGTTGCTCGATCTTCCCTTCATGACCATATCAGAGAGCGCCAATATGATGATCCCCACCTTTTGGTTCTTCAGGATAGAGTCCGGCGGGGTGATGCCAGGGATGTGGTTATAGGAGATGACAGGGTGATGAGGATGCAAGGCCGTATTTGTGTGCCCAACGTGGATGGGCTTCGGGAGTTGATTCTTGAGGAGGCCCATAGTTCACAGTATTCCATCCATCCGGGCATCGCAAAAATGTATCAGGACCTGAGACAACACTATTGGTGGCGAAGGATGAAGAAGGATATAGTGGAGTTTGTAGCCAAGTGTCTCAACTGTCAGCAAGTCAAATGTGAGCATCAGAGACCGGGAGGGTTACTTTAGCAGATTGAGCTTCCAGAGTGGAAGTGGGAGCGGATCACCATGGACTTTGTGGTCGGATTTCCTCGGACTTTGAGGAAGCATGATGCTATTTGGGTGATTTTGGATCGGCTGACCAAATCGGCCCATTTCATTCCAGTGCTGACTACATATTCATCTGAGAGGTTGGCAGAGATTTATATAAGAGAGATTGTTCGCCTCCACGGTATTCCAATATCTATCATTCCAGACAGAGGTACACAGTTCACTTCACGGTTCTGGAGAGCCGTTCAACAGAAGTTAGGCACCAGGGTAGAGTTGAGTACAACTTTTCACCCTCAGAGAGACAGGCAGTCCGAGCGCACGATTCAGATTCTCGAGGATATGCACCATGCCTGTGTGATAGATTTTGTAGGGTCATGGGATCGATACTTGCCCCTTGCAAAGTTTGCTTATAACAACAGCTACCAGTCCAACATGCAGATGGAGCCGTATGAGGCTTTGTATGGTAGGCGGTGTAGGTTTCCTGTGGGGTGGTTTGAGCCGGGCGAGCCCGATTATTGGGTACAGACTTGGTTCAGGATGCCCTGGATAAGGTGAAGGTGATTCAGGAGAGGCTTCGCACATCTCAGTCCAGGCAGAAGAGCTATGCGGACCGGAAGGCTCGTGACTTGGCATTTATGGCTGGTGATTGGGTTTTGCTTCGAGTATCGCCTATGAAGGGCGTCATGAGGTTCGGCAAGAAAGGCAAGTTGAGTCCAAGATTTATTGGCCCTTTTGAGGTGTTGCGACATATTGGGGAAGTTTCTTATGAGCTAGCCCTGCCTCCCAGCCTAGCAGGGGTTCATCCGGTGTTCCACGTCTCCATGATCCGGAAGTATCACGATGACCCGACTCATGTCTTGGATTTCAGCTTAGTCCAGTTGGACAATGATCTATCATATGTTGAGGAGCTTGTGGCTATATTGGACAGGCAGGTCAGAAGCTCAGATAAAAAAATATTGCCTCAGTTAAGGTTCAGTGGAGGGGTCAGCCAGTCGAGGAGGCGACTTGGGAGACCGAGCAGGATATGCGGAGTCAGTACCCTCATCTTTTCCCAGCTTCAGGTATGTTTCTATGCTCGTTCGAGGAGGAACGATTTTCTTAAGAAGGGGAGGATGTAACGACCCAGTCGGTCGTTTTAAGAATTAGCACCCCGATCCCCTATTAACCATTTCTCCCATGTCTATTTATGTTATTGAAACTTGTCGGAGCATTGAGTGATGGAATCCAGGGTGATTTTGGACACATAGTCCATAAATGTGGAATTTAGCTTAAAAATCTGGCCGTAGCTAGATATGTGTGAGGACGGATCCGGAATGGAATTCCATCGACTCTGTTAGCTCCGTTGGGTGATTTCGGGGTTAGGAGCTTGTTCGGAATGTGTTTTCGAGGTCGGCTGTGTATTTAGGCTTGAATTGGCGAAAGTTAGAATTTCAGCAATTTCGGCCGAAAGGTGAAATTTTGGTATCGGACTCGGAATGGAATTCCAAAAGCGAAAGCAGGTCCGTAATGTCATTTATGACATGTGTGCAAAATTTGAGGTCATTCGGATGAGTTTAGACGTGTTTCGGCATCAGATGTGAATTCTAGAAATTTCCTAAGTTCATAGGCTTGAATCTATGCATAATTGATGATTTTGATGTTACGATATGTGTTTTTAAGGCTCGACCAAGTTTGAACAAGGTATTAGGGTCAGCTGGTAGGTTTGGTTGAGGTCCCGGGGGCCTCGGAGTTGTTTCAGATGCCCAATGGGTGAGTTTGGAACTTTGAAGAGCAGCTGAACCATTCTGGTTCTGGTGTCTCGCACCTGAGATGGTATTTCCGCAGGTGCGGACACGCAGGTGCGAAGGGGGTGCGCGTAGGTGCGAATGAATCTTAGGCTGGCCCGACTCACAGGTGCGAAAGAGTATCCGCAGGTGCGGAGCCGCACCTGCGACCCAGCCATCGCAGGTGCGACCCCAAGTCGTTTAATGATTTTCCGCACTTGAGATTGTGTTTCCGTAGGTGCGGCAACGCAGGTGCGATCCCAGTGTTGCAGGTGCGAAACATCTAGGCTGGTTATACCAAAAATCTGAAGGTCTGAAATTCATAATTTCAATATCGATTGTGAGCTCGGAGTTTGGCGATTTTCAGTAGGATTTGAAGAGCAGGATCATAAGTAACATTTTCTAACCTTAATCCATTTGTATATCAATAGTATCTATCAATTTCCTCAATCTAATCAATGAAATTGGATGAAAAATCATGAAATTGGGATGAACTTTCCCCAAGTAGAAATCTGAGGATTTAGGGAGATTTAGACGTCGGATTTTGTTGATTCTTGTTCGAGTGGGTTCATGAGCAAATGGGTGTTCGGGAAATATAAATTTTACCTGATTTTGAGACATGGGCCCGGGGGACTTTTTGGGCGAATTTCCTAATTTCGCGTATTAACTTATAAATAATTAGCTATTTTGTTCCTTTGAAGTGATATTTACACCATGCAATCGATTTGAATAGATTTGGGCCACCCGGAGTCAGATACTCGTGGAAAGAGCGTTGTATTGAGTTGATTAGCGCAGTCAAGGTAAGTGGCTTGCCTAATTCTTTTTTGGGGATTTCCCCTAGGTATTTTTATACTGATTTTGTTACGTGGACGCCGTGTACGTGAGGTGACGAGTGCGTACACGGGTCATTGTTGCTAAAATCCTATTTTTACTTCCATGAAATCACTCATTTTCATCCTTACATTACTGTTTCCTGTCTTAACTGAGTAGTTAGCTTAAGAGTAAGCATGCCTACCTGTCCTTACTTGATTCCTCTTATTTGCTACTAGTTGCACCATGCTTAGGTAGCTTTACTCTATTCTTGCCTGTTGTTTTTCTAGACCGTTTAATTAAACCGTATCCAACATACTTCTACTTTGCATATTTAAATTGGGACTATGGATCGAGATCCGGGAGCTTTCCCCCTGTACTGCATTTCATATTTAAATGGGACTACGGACCGAGATCCGGGAGTTTTTCCCCTGTACTGAAATGCATATTTAAATTGGGACTACAAACAGAGATCCAGGAGCTTTCCCCATGTACTGCATAGCATATTTAAATTGGGACTACGGACTTAGATCCGGGAGCTTTCCCCGTGTACTGCATTGCACATTTACTGTTGAGATATATGCTGTGCTGAGCCGAGGGCTCTCTTTCTGTTATTAATTCCTCCAGTTTCCATTAATCTTGTTTATCATTGCTTATCTACACTGTTTTAAATTGTATATTGACTTGTTTTAAAAACTTAGTAGGGCCTCAACCTGACCTCGTCACTACTTGACTGGGGTTAGGCTTGGCACTTACGGAGTACCGAATGTGGAGTACTCATGCCCTTTCCTGTGCATATTTTCCCCATGAGCAGATCCAGGTACCAACACTCAGTATCGTATCTAGGAGTCGTTCTAGCAGCTGCCAGGAGACCGCGAGGTAATTCTGCCGCGTCCGCGGAATCCCACGGGTCCCCTTCTACTCTAGTATAGGCATAGAAGACTTATGTATTTTTCCACTGTTTCATTGTATAGAGCTATATTTAGTACAAATCTTGTGACTATAGTGACATTCCGGGTTTTGGGAAGTGAAAGCGTATATGCTGAGCATCTATGTTATATCTACTTGAGTTTTTTGCTGTCTTTATTTTATTGATTCTATCATTTTTCCGCAAATTTTAGGCTTACCTAGTTGTAGAGACTAGATGCCGTCACGATACCTTTCGGAGGGCAAAATAGGTCGTGACACCCAACCAACCAAGTTCCATTAAATAATCATTTATTCTATCTCTACAATAGTTATGTAATTAATTGGGAATTTATGGCTTCCAATCACCATACCAAGAGTTCTATTACTTATTCATACTCATATTTCCTTAATAAATCCATACATGTAAGTCTAAGGGTGTACGATTACCTTTTTGGAAGAAATCTTGCAAAACCCTTCTTTGAATTCTTGAAGAAATCTCTCGAAGATCTAAGTATTTTATGTGTAGATTTCATCAATACTAGTGTAGAAATTATGGAATTTCATACCAAGATAATGGGGATTTCATACCTTGAAGATTGTAGGAGTTGGAGGTCTTGAGAGAGTGGAGGAAACCCCTAAAACTCGTCCAAAAGAAAAGGGGAAAATGGACCCCGAAATTGTGTTTATAGGTCCAGATTTCGGATGCAGCCTCGGATGCTTCACATCCCCAGTTCACTCCTCTCAGGAGCTCGGATGCTGACCCGGATGCTACGGCAACACTTCACTTCCAGCCCCTCTTTTCGGATGCGGCCTCGGATGCTTCACATCCTCACACTCCTCCTCTACTCTTTGGTAATAAGGTCATAACTTCTTGTAGGAACGCCCAAATAAACTAGACTCGAAGATCTATTATTTGATAGGTTTTTAATCAATAAAACCTTATATAAATGTAGATATGCTCGTGCAAATATTGGTCTTGTGCGTGCTCATTTGAAAGTTTAGTCTATCATATAATTTTCAAACTTGACTTAGGCTTAGGCCTCTCCTTGGACCCCAAATCACTTATGATATGCCTCGTACACTTATTATCATATCCAATTGATAACCATAATATTAATAGCCCTCGTCCACACAAAAATCACTTATGATATACCTCACTATCGGTCTTGATTCCAAATCAATGGTTTCCACCCATACTTATCCCGATAGGACTTCACATGTAAAAAGGTCACGTTAATACTCGTTCAACATATCCACACCTAGTCTGAATGTACGGAGTGTAACAATATCATTTTTTTTTCACTGCTCTTTTTAACTGTGCGATTTATCATTGCAGACTCCAAAGTATTCACCTCAAATTTAACTGGTCGGTCATCATACTATTTTTAGTTTAAGGTCGGTCAGAGAGGAAGCAGGGATATCAAGAGAGAATCTGGAGAGAAGAGGGGAGGGAGGAGAGAAAAAAAACAAAAGGGCGTAACTAAATTCCGTGATTGAAGTCACAAATAATGGATTGAGAGTCTTTTAAGGTGGATTGTATATATATATATATATATATATTGTAAACAAAATTTGTTTATGCCAGGTAATTAACTAAACATGGACATTTAAGGTAATAAAGTTTTCAATACTGTATAGGAATAAAAAATCGCTTATCTATATCTATATCTATCTATATTATTATAAAAGCACGAATAATTTATGCTAAATGTTGAACGACTAGAATATCCCTGAAACATTCATCGACTTTTATGCCCTTAAATATTTGTATAATTTAAGGATCTAATAGTAAATTACCTAATAATAAAATTCTTTTTCGATTTAAACTACATATATTACCGACCCTACAACGTCTATCCTACTTGAATAAGAGAAGCACGTCCATAATTTTCTATCAAAAAAAGTTGTTGTTCCCAATTACAATTCTCTATAACAAACAAGGCACATATTCTAAGAAAAATTTATCTATGCTCTAAAAGCATTTATAACATTTTAAAAAAATTGAAAAATTCTTACTATCCTTTAAAGTTAATTTTTTATTAGTTCATATAGAGCTAAAACAAAATTATATGATATATTATGTTTCCTTAAGTATGAGGAGTTATTACATATAAATTGAGTTAATTTTTAAATATTAAATAATAAAACATAATTAAATAGTAACCTTTTAAAATGTAACATTACTTTTAAATGATAAAAAAAATATAGGGTTATTAAAAGTACGAAGGTCCTTAGTGAAATATTATTGTCGATACTGTGTTAAAACAAACTGTTAGAAGAAACAGAAAATCAGTAGATGATATGAAATATATTCCGAGTCCACAATTTCCTTGTGCGTCCTTAAGGAATTTTAACCCCCTCACAAGTTGCCAAGGTAATGTATTAAATCCTCCCAGGATGAAACGGAATAAACCTTCTTGCAACAGTGACAATACTAGTTGCAGGATACCACCAAACTCAAAGAACGGAGCAAAATCACACTTACGATTTTGAGAGGGAGACTGCAAATAGAATGCAGTATATTTTCAGAAGGAAATTCTGGATTTTTCAGTGAGTGAAAAGGAAGCCATGCCTCGGAATTTATAGGCAGCGGAATGTGAAGAGGTGTCTGTTCAGAAGGGAAAGGCAGCGTTTGGATTATACGTTTCAGTCAATTCCGTTAATGAACTGACTGGCATTTAATTAATTCTTAAAATAAATTTTGTCCAAAAATAATCTTATCGATCGATCATTTGACAAATCCAAATCCAACTCCAAATCCAAAGCCGAAGCCAAGCCGAGCAACGACGACGGTGCGAGGGTTCATTCTCTTCAACTCCTTTTGAGAGCTCTAAGAAGTGATTCTATATTTATACACACAAGTGTAGTTGTCTTTCACCAATGTGGTACAAAGTTCATGACAAAGCTCACTTGATTCAAATTTTCATTTCCCTCCATTTTATTTCCCACCATTTTCCAATTCACACTCCTTTTCTTTAAAGCCCAATGGCTTTAAAGTCCAACAATCCCCCACATGAATGGGAATGTCCATAACAAGAATGATACTAGATGAAAGCTGTGTGACTTGCAAGTAAGGATTAATTGCATCTGGATAAGTAGGTTTACCTTTGAACTTTCCGTAATGAACATATGTCGGATATACTCGGTCAATCGGTAGATTTGATATCTTTGAACCGTCGAACTTTAGTGTATACCTAGACAACCATATGTCACACAACCAACCCTTAACCGTCTTTTGGTTCTCATTGTTGTGTTCGTTTCAGCCATGAACACCGCCTGGTATCATAAGTGCGTAGAGAATTAGCCTTACATAATTCTCATTGAAGCGACTTCCACTTCACACTTACATAAGTGATTCCTAAACGTGCAATCCTTTAGATTGTCACCACATCAAACTTAGGTAATCATTAAAGAACATGTAAAGTTCTGTCCTTGTTACTGAACATTGTCTTCATCACGAGAAGGGACCAAAGATTTTACTTTGACAATGTTTAACTGGTCAATCACAATTTTGTTTGAGCTCCTTGAACCTAGATCTCGGAATATCCAAAATTCTAGGTAGAGTTGCCGCCATGATGACTTCTCCTCGGCCATAGTCCCATTCCCTTAGATGATTTCTCAACTCCCTCTCTGGTTAGGCCTTTTGTAAGCGGATACGACACATTATCCTTTGATCTTACATAATCAATAGTGATAATTCCACTAGAGAGTAGTTGTCTAACAGTTTTATGTCTTCGTCGTATATGACGAGACTTTCCGTTATATATAATGCTTCCTGCCCGTCCTATTGCAGCCTCACTATCACAATGTATGCATATAGGAGCCAAAGGTTTTGTCCAGAATGGAATGTCTTCTAAGAAATTTCGAAGCCATTCAGCTTCTTCGCCGGCCTTATCCAAAGCTATAAACCCTTATTTCATTGTAGAGCGAGCGATGCACGTCTATTTGGAAGACCTCCAAGATACTACTCCTCCGCCAACAGTAAAAACATATCCACTTGTGGACTTTGTTTCTGTTGAGCCGATTATCTAATTTGCATAACTATATCCTTCGATAACCGCAGGATAATTATTGTAGTGCAAGGCGTAATCTTGGTATATTCCAAATATCCCAGAACTCGTTTCATTGCCAACCGGTGATGTTTGTTGGGATTAATTGTGAATCGAGTAAGTTTACTTATTGCACAAGCTATATCAGGACGTGTACAGTTCATGATATACATTAAGCTTCCCAACACACGAGCATAATCCAATTGAGACGTGCTTTCACCTTTATTCTTTACAAGATAATGGTTTAAGTCAATTGGAGTTCTTGCACTTCTAAATTCCAAGTGTTTGAATTTTTCAAGTACCATTTTCACGTAAAGAGTGAGACAAAGCCAGACCCTGAGGGGTCCTCTGTCGCAAGCATACGCTTAGTAGCTTGAATGTCGGCAATGTCTTTGCTCATTATTAGCATATCATCAACATATAAGCAAACAATGACTATATGATTTGGAATGTTCTTAATGTAAACACATTTATCACATTCATTAATCTTAAATCCATTCGACAACATTGTTTGGTCAAATTTCGCATGCCATTGCTTGGGTGCTTGTTTTAGTCCGTAAAGGGACATAAAAAGTTGGCACACCTTCTTTTCTTTTCCCGGAACCACAAATATTTCAGGTTGGTTCATGTAAATTTCTTCCTCCAGATCACCAAATAAGAAGGCTATTTTTACCTTCATTTGATGGATTTGAAGACCATACAAGGCGTCTAACGCTATTAGCATCCGAATGGATGTAATTCTTGTTACCAGCGAGTATGTGTCAAAATAGTCAAGACCTTCTCGCTGTCTAAATACTTTGAAAACAAGTCTTGCCTTGTATTTGTCAATAGTACCATCGTCTTTCATTTTCTTCTTGAAAATTGATTTAGAACCCAAAGTTTTGTTACCTGGAGGAAGATCAACCAATTCCCAAGTGTGGTTTCTCAATATGGATTCTATTTCACTAGTGACAGCCTCTTTCCAATATTGTGCTTCTGAGGAAGACATTGCTTCCTTGAAGGTTCGAGGCTCATTTTTTAGAAGGAAAGTCAGAAAATCTGGACTGAACGAAGTAGATGTCCTTTGGCGTTTACTTCTTCTCAGATTTTTCTCATTAGGCATAGCATCTGTTGTTTCCTCCCGATGTCGTTTTGACTTTTGGTAGGACAATTCACTTTCCTTTTTATACGTATAAATAGTTTCAAAGACTTCAACATTATCTGATTCTATTACCGTATTAACGTGGATCTCAATATTTTCTGATTTATGAACCAGAAAACGATATGCCTTGTTATTGGTTACATATCCAATAAATACACAATCAACCTTTTTTGATCCTATCTTCACCCTTTTAGGGTTAGGAACCTGTACTTTAGCTAAACACCCCCACACTTTGAAATATTTCAAGCTGGGTTTCCTTTCTTTCCATTTTTCGTACGAGATGGACTGTGTTTTACTGTGGCGTACACGGTTGATTATTCGGTTTGCTGTAAGTATAGCTTCCCCCCACAAGTTCTGTGGTAAACCAGAACTTATCAACATGGAATTCATCATCTCCTTTAATGTTCGATTCTTTCTTTCCGCAATTCCGTTAGATTGAGGAGAGTACGGGGCAGTTGTTTGGTGAATAATGCCATTTTCCAAACATATTTGTTCAAAAGGAGATTCATATTCTCCACCCCTATCACTTCTTATCATTTTGATCTTTTTGTTAAGTTGTGTTTCAACTTCATTCTTGTATTGCTTGAATCCATCAATCGCTTCATATTTACTATTAAGTAGGTAAACATAGCAATATCTCGTACTATCACCAATAAAAGTGATGAAGTACTTTTTCCCATTGCGAGATGGTGTAGACTTCATGTCGCAAATATCTGTATGAATTAAATCTAAAGGANCAATACTTCCAAATTAATCATTTTCCATAATGTTTTGAAGTTGACGTGGCCTAAGCACGCATGCCATAAAGTGTTTGACTCAACTAATTAAAAAAAAACTTCAACTTTATTGAGATGAATAGCTATTACATTTAGCTTAAAAAGGCCCTCATTCAGGTAACATTTGCCTACATACATATCATTCTTACTTAAAACAACACTATTGGAAACAAACACACACTTAAATCCATTTTTGACAAGAAGTGCTATAGATACTAAATTCTTGCGAATTTCTGGAACATGGAGAACTTGATTTAAAGTCACAATTTTTCTGGATGTCATCTTCAATGCAATCTTGCCAACTCCCTCATTTTTGGCCGTAGATGAATTTCCCATGAATGAGTTTGGTCGGGTCCTGCGGGAGCATAAGAAGAATATAGTTCCTTGTTTGCACAAATATGGCTGGTGGCTCCAGAATCAATCCACCACTCTCTCGGATTTCCTACCAAGTTGCATTAAGACAAAATGGCACACAAATCCTCCACTTCTACCACATTTGCTTGATTCTTCTTCTTTTGTGACTCTTTATTTGGAGCATGACAATCTATGGCCTTATGCCCGGGCTTTCCACAGTTGTGACAACTACCTTTGAACTTTTTATTGTTTGGGTAATTCTTTGGTCCAGATGCCTTCTTTCTTTTCCTTTTATTTTCCGGTGCTTCCTTAACAATGTTAGCTCCCATTATTTTCGAGTTGCCACGTGACTTCTTTTCAGCATTTTTGTTGCCTTCTTCTATCCTTAGGCGAACAATTAGATCCTCAAGTGTCATATCTTTGCGCTTGTGCTTCAAGTAGTTCTTAAAGTCCTTCCATAAAGGAGGTACCTTTTCAATGAAGACAGCAACTTGAAACGCCTCATTTATGACCATACCTTTAGCAACAAATTTATAATTAATAACACTATTAATATTATTAATAAAATTATTGACTCGGGTCATACCTTCATAAGGTGGTCTTGCACGATGACTTGTAATTCGTGGACTTGAGTGATTACTGACCTAGTGTCAATCATTTTAAAATCCAAAAATTTTGCAGCTACGAACTTCTTAAGTCCAACATCCTCGGTCTTGTACTTTTTCTCAAGAGCGTTCCATAACTCTTTTGAAGTTTCCATGACACTATAAACATTATACAAGCCATCCTCCAAACAACTTAAGATGTAGTTTCTGCATAGGAAATCAGAGTGTTTCCATGCTTCAATTACCACAAATCGTTCAGCCTCAGGAGTATCTTCTCCACCAACTGGAACATCTTCCTTGATGAATCGTTGCAGGCTTAGTGTAGTTAGATAGAATAGCATCTTCATCTGCCAACGTTTGAAGTCTGTACCGGAAAATTTCCCGGGTTTTTCTGCCGGTGCCATCGTATGTGCTGGTCTTGACGAAGCAGCCGCACTCGATGAAGCACCCGTTCCAGCAGCATTTCCATTAATTTGGTTTTCATTCGTCATGTTTCTGTAGAGTTGGAAACAAACAGAACTTCGTTAAATCAGTAAAGTTTTGATATCTTCAAACTGAATACCAAACAAAACATACAACACGTAACAATGGTGAAGTTTTTATAAACTTCAAACCTGTACGTTTATTATTCCGGTAAAGTTTTGATATACTTTAAATCAGAAATAATAGTTATTGGAGTAGAAAGCACAAAGGCTTTAGTCTCCAAAGAAGTATACAAAATATAGATAACAATTTAATATAAATTTCAACACAGAAACGTTAAATAAAATTCCTTTGCTTGTTGTCGATACTGTGTTAAAACAAACTGTTAGAAGAAATAGAAAATCAGTAGATGATATGAAATATTCCAATTCCACAATTTTCTTGTGCGTCCTTAAGGAATTTTAACCCCCTCACAAGTTTTCAAGGTAATGGATTAAATCCTCCCAGGATGAAACAGAATAAACCTTCCTGCAACAGTGGCAATACTAGTTGTAGGATACCAACAAACTCAATGAACGGAGCAAAATCACGCTTACGATTTTGAGAGAGAGACTGCAAATAGAATGCAGTATATTTTCAGAAGGAAATTCTAGATTTTTCAGTGAGTGAAAAGGAAGCCATGCCTCGGAATTTATAGGTAGTGTAATGTGAAGAGGTGTCTGTTCAGAAGGGAAAGGCAGCGTTTGAATTATACGTTTCAGTCAATTCCGTTAATGAACTGACTGACATTTAATTAATTCTTAAAATAAATTTTGTCCAAAATTAATCTTGTCGATCGATCATTTGACAAATCCAAATCCAAATCCAAATCCAAATCCAAAGCCGAAGCTAAGCCGAGCGACGACGACGACGACGACGCGAGGGTTCATTCTCTTCAACTCCTTTTAAGAGCTCTAAGAAGTGATTCTATATTTATACACACAAGTGTAGTTTTCTTTCACCAATGTGGTACAACGTTCATGACAAAGCTCACTTGATTCAAATTTTCATTTCCCTCCATTTTATTTCCCACCATTTTCCAATTCACACTCCTTGTCTTTAAAGTCCAACAATCCCCCACATGAATGGGAATGGCCATAACAAGGATGATACTAGATGAAAGCTGTGTGATTTGCAAGTAAGGATTAATTGCATCTGGATAAATAGGTTTACCTTTGAACTTTCCGTAATGAACATATGTCGGATATACTCGGTCAATCGGTAGATTTGATATCTTTGAACCGTCGAACTTTAGTGTATACCTAGACAACCATATGTCACACAATCAACCCTTAACCGTCTTTTGGTTCTCATTGTTGTGTTCGTTTCAGCCATGAACACCGCCTGGTATCATAAGTGCGTAGAGAATTAGCCTTACAACATTCTCATTGAAGCGGCTTCCACTTCACACTTACATAGGTGATTCCTAAACGTGTAACCCTTTAGATTGTCACCATATCAAACTTAGGTAATCATTAAAGAACGTGTAAAGTTCTATCCTTGTTACTGAACATTGTCTTCATCACGAGAAGGGACCAAAGGTTTTACTTTGAATATTTTGAACCGGTCAATCACAACTTTGTTTGAGCTCCTTGAACCTAGATCTCGGAATATCAAAACTTCTAGGTAGAGTTACTGCCATGATGACTTGTCCTCGGCCATAATCCCATTCCCTTAGATAATTTCTCAACTCCCTCTCTAGTTAGGCCTTTTGTAAGCGGATCCGACACATTATCCTTTGATCTTACATAATCAATAGTGATAATTCCACTAGAGAGTAGTTGTCTAACGGTTTTATGTCTTCGTCGTATATGACGAGACTTTCCGTTATACATAATGCTTCCTGCCCGTCCTATTGCAGCCTCACTATCACAATGTATGCATATAGGAGCCAAAGGTTTTGGCCAGAATGGAATGTCTTCTAAGAAATTTCGAAGCCATTCAGCTTCTTCGCCGGCCTTATCCAAAGCTATAAACTCTGATTCCATTGTAGAGCGAGCGATGCACGTCTGTTTGGAAGACTTCCAAGATACTGCTCCTCCGCCAACAGTAAAAACATATCCACTTGTGGACTTTGTTTCTGTTGAGCCGGTTATCCAATTTGCATCACTATATCCTTCGATAACCGCAGGATAATTATTGTAGTGCAAGGCGTAGTCTTGGGTATATTCCAAATATCCCAGAACTCGTTTCATTGCCAACCAGTGATGTTTGTTGGGATTAATTGTGAATCAACTAAGTTTACTTATTGCACAAGCTATATCAGGACGTGAACAGTTCATGATATACATTAAGCATCCCAACACACGAGCATAATCCAATTGAGACGTGCTTTCACCTTTATTCTTTACAAGATAATGGTTTAAGTCAATTGGAGTTCTTGCACTTCTAAATTCCAAGTGTTTGAATTTTTCAAGTACCATTTTCACGTAATGTGATTGAGACAAAGCCAGACCCTAAGGAGTCCTCTGGATTTTAATTCCTAGAATTACATTGGAAACTCCTAAGTCTTTCATGTCAAACTTACTAGCAAACATACGCTTAGTAGCTTGAATGCCGACAATGTCTTTGCTCATTATCAGCATATCATCAACATATAAGCAAACAATGACTATATGATTTTGAATGTTCTTAATGTAAACACATTTATCACGTTCATTAATCTTAAAGCTATTTGACAACATTGTTTGGTCAAATTTTGCATGCCATTGCTTGGGTGCTTGTTTTAGTCCGTAAAGAGACTTAACAAGTCGGCACACCTTATTTTCTTTTCCCGGAACCACAAATCCTTCAGGTTGGTTCATGTAAATTTCTTCCTCCAGATCACCATATAAGAAGGCTGTTTTTACATCCATTTGATGGATTTGAAGACCATACAAGGCGGCTAACGCTATTAGCATCCGAATGGATGTAATTCTTGTTACCGGCGAGTATGTGTCAAAATAGTCAAGACCTTCTCGCTGTCTAAATCCTTTGACAACAAGTCTTGCCTTGTATTTGTCAATAGTACCACCGTCTTTCATTTTCTTCTTGAAAATCCATTTAGAACCCAAAGTTTTGTTACCTGGAGGAAGATCAACCAATTCCCAAGTGTGGTTGCTCAATATGGATTCTATTTCACTATTGACAGCCTCTTTCCAATATTGTGCTTCTGAGGAAGACATTGCTTTCTTGAAAGTTCAAGGCTCATATTCTAGCAGGAAAGTCAGAAAATCTGGATCGAATGAAGTAGATGTCCTTTGGCGTTTACTTGTTCTCGGATTTTCCTCATTAGGTATGCCATCTGTTGTTTCCTCCCGATGTCGTTTTGACATTTGGTAGGACAATTCACTTTCCTTTTTATACGGATAAATAGTTTCAAAGAATTCAGCATTATCTGATTCTATTACCGTATTAACGTGGATCTCAGGATTTTCTGATTTATGAACCAGAAAACGATATGCCTTGCTATTGGTTACATATCCAATAAATACACAATCAACCGTTTTTGATCCTATCTTCACCCTTTTAGACTTAGGAACCTGTACTTTAGCTAAACACCCCCACACTTTGAAATATTTCAAGCTGGGTTTCCTTTCTTTCCATTTTTCGTATGGGATGGACTGTGTTATACTGTGGGGTACACGGTTGATTATTCGGTTTGCTGTAATTAAAGCTTCCCCCCACAAGTTATGTGGTAAACCAGAACTTATCAACAAGGCATTCATCATATCCTTTAATGTTCGATTCTTTCTTTCCGCAATTCCGTTAGATTGAGGAGAGTACGGGCAGTTGTTTGGTGAATAATGCCATTTTCAATACATATTTGTTCAAAAGGAGATTCATATTCGCCACTCCTATCACTTTTTATCATTTTGATCTTTTTGTTAAGTTGTGTTTCAACTTCATTCTTGTATTGCTTGAATGCATCAATTGCTTCATCTTTACTACTAAGTAAGTAAACATAGCAATATCTCGTACTATCGTCAATAAAAGTGATGAAGTACTTTTTCCCATTGCGAGATGGCGTTGATTTCATGTCGCAAATATCTGTGTGAATTAAATCTAAAGGACTTGAATTCCTTTCGACAGACGTATAAGGATTCTTAGCATACTTTGATTCCACACAGATTTGACATTTTGAGTTAATGCAATCAAATTTTGGCAATACTTCCAAATTAATCATTTTCCGTAATGTTTTGAAGTTGACGTGGCCTAAGCGCGCATGCCATAAAGTGTTTGACTCAACTAAGTAAGAAGAAGCTTCAACTTTATTGAGATGAATAGCTATTACATTTAGCTTAAAAAGGCCCTCATTTAGGTAACCTTTGCCTACATATATATCATTCTTACTTAAAACAACACTATTGGAAACAAATACACACTTAAATCCATTTTTGACAAGAAGTGCTGTAGATACTAAATTCTTGCGAATTTCTGGAACATGGAGAACTTGATTTAAAGTCACAATTTTTCCGGATGTCATCTTCAATGCAATCTTGACAACTCCCTCAATTTTGGCCGTAGATTAATTTCCCATGAAAAGAGTTTGGTCGGGTCTTGCGGGAGCATAAGAAGAAAATAGTTCCTTGTTTGCACAAATATTCCGGGTGGCTCCAGAATCAATCCACCACTCTCTTGGATTTCCTACCAAGTTGCATTCAGACAACATGGCACACAAGTCCTCCACTTCTACCCCATTTGATTGATTTTTCTTCTTTTGTGACTCTTTCTTTGGAGCACGACAATCTATGGCCTTATGCCCGGGCTTTCCACAGTTGTGCCAACTACCTTTGAACTTTTTCTTTTTCGGGTAATTCTCCGATGCTTCCTCAACAATGTTATCTCCCATTATTGCCGAGTTGCCACGTGACTTCTTTTCAGCATTTTTGTTGTCTTCTTCTATCCTTAGACGAACAATTAGATCCTCAAGTGTCATCTCTTTGCGCTTGTGCTTCAAGTAGTTCTTAAAGTCCTTCCATAAAGGAGGTAACTTTTCAATGAAGGCAGCAACTTGAAACGCCTCATTTATGACCATACCTTCAATAACAAATTTATAATTAATAACACTATTAATATTATTAATAAAATTATTGACTCGGGTCATACCTTCAGCAAGGAGGTCATGCACGATGACTTGTAATTCTTGGGCTTGAGTGATGACCGACCTAGTGTCAATCATTTTAAAATCCAAAAATTTTGCAGAAATGAACTTCTTAAGTCCAGTATCCTCAGTCTTGTAATTTTTCTCAAGAGCGTTCCATAACTCTTTTGAAGTTTCCATGACACTATAAACATTATACAAGCCATCCTCCAAACAACTTAAGATGTAGTTTCTGCATAGGAAATCAGAGTGTTTCCATGCTTCAATTACAACAAATCGTTCAGCCTCAGGATTATCTTCTCCCACAAATGGAACATATTCCTTGATGAATCATTGCAGGCTTAGTGTAGTTAGATAGAATAGCATCTTCATCTGCCAACGTTTGAAGTATGTACTGGAAAATTTCCCGGGTTTTTCTGCCGGTGCCATCGTATGTGCTGGTTCTGACGAAGCAGCAACACTCGATGAAGCACTCGTTCCAGCAACATTTCCATTAATTTGGTTTTCATTCGTCATGTTTCTGTAGAGTTGGAAACAAACAGAACTTCGTTAAATCAGTGAAGTTTTGATATCTTCAAACTGAATACCAAACCAAACATACAACACATAACAATGCTGAAGTTTTTATATACTTCAAACCCGTACGTTTATTATTCCGGTAAAGTTTTGATATACTTTAAGTCGGACAGAATAGTTATTGGAGTAGAAAGCACAAAGGATTTAGTCTCCAAAGCAGTATACAAAATATAGATAACAATTCAATATAAATTTAAACACAGAAACGTTAAATAAAATTCCTTAAGCTTGTTGTCGATACTGTGTTAAAACAAACTGTTAGAAGAAACAGAAAATCAGTAGATGATATGAAATATTNACGTTAAATAAAATTCCTTAAGCTTGTTGTCGATACTGTGTTAAAACAAACTGTTAGAAGAAACAGAAAATCAGTAGATCATATAAATTATTACGAGTCCACAATTTCCTTGTGCGTCCTTAAGGAATTTTAACCCCCTCACAAGTTGCCAAGGTAATGGATTAAATCCTCCCAGGATGAAACTGAATAAACCTTCCTGCAATAGTGGCAATACTAGTTGCAGGATACCAACGAACTTAAAAAACAGACAAAATCACACTTACGATTTTGAGAGAGAGACTGCGAATAGAATGCAGTATATTTTGATCACGCTCAACTATGTCTAATAAAAGACTAAGCGGGCGTTGCAAATATAATCCGGGGTATTATGCCCAGAGTCGATTCCACAGGGAATTTACGTATCAAGCAAGCTGTTAGAATACTCAACTGTCACTTGAGGTTATTTAAATTACTAAAACTAAATATTAAAACTAAATATTAGCTACGCTAATGTGTAAACAATTGCAATAAAGATCTAAGGTTATGGTTTCCCCCGTCGGTTAATTACTTCTCGGATACTTCATATAGCTTGATTAGTTGTTTCTATCAATCATGAACACTCTAT
>MDKI01074708.1:0-28141 GCA_005239505.1 Nicotiana paniculata
CGCCGTAATGGATTTATTTGGAAGCATTCAAGTATTATGGCTTGTCAGGTGTAGGCGAATCCCTGAACGATCATGGGGGTATAGACTATTCCCTGAGGATTTGCCTGTTTTGTGATTATGAGAATTCACTCGTGTGTTGTTATGGTTCTCTTGAATTGAGGTGAGAAAACAAAAAAAAAAGGGTTCTATATGAAGTGGTTTTCACCCTATTAGTGGTTCAAGAGTTATGATGGAATTCCTGCGTTATCTCATATTGGCATGCAGGTGCAATAAGTAGTATGTAATTGGAAGTAAGGATCAAGATTGCGGTTCGGTGTTGGAAAGGATGTCATGAGCTCGGGCGAGCAAGAAAAAGGGATTTGAAAGTTTAGAGTAGGCTGGTGTTATCTTTAGTGTCACCTGAGATCAATATTCGGTGAAAGAGGCTTGTACCCTGGTCATGGGTTCTTGATGTGTTTTGCAGTCTTAGTGTGGTCGGTGGTATGGATATGCAGACTTGTTACCTCGTGGGAAAGGTCGTGGGAGCATGACCACGGGAAGATCGTATGAGTGTGACATGTAGTCATGTAATGGATTGAAGATTTAGACTGAGTATAAGGAAGTGTAATATTGCTTATGTGAGAATTTATGCTTGGGAGGCGTTCAGTTCATTGTGTTGTGGATTGTGGGGTGTTTGTCCTGGCTATGATGGTTGTTCTTGTGTTTTATAAGAAGAAGTGGGTTATTATGGACTCAGGAAAGGCTATCAGCCTAGTTCGGTGCGAGCAGAATCAACTTGAAGTGTGTGAGTGGGTTTAAACAGGATTATGGGCTTCATGTGAGGCAGATGTGCTCCTTTCAGTATAGCGCTCCTCAAGGAGGGGTACTGGAATATCGGATGTTGTTCCGTCTCCGTTCATTTCATGTAAGGTTATTATTGTGCCGTGTGAGTTGTGAAACAACTTGAGAAATTCCTACGTGTTAAGATTCAGTGTAGTGATGATGTTATGTGAGCAGGAGGGCTCTTGAGATTTCAGAGTATATATATATCGCACCTCAGTTGTGCTTAATTTTTGTAGCATATGGATTTATCAGTCTCCCCAGGATGTTATTATGCACTTAGCGTGCTTATGACCGGTATTCAGTAATTTGTAATGGTGAGCAACTCAGCTCCATGTATATCTCCTTATGTGAATCTTATGATGGGATCGGGTGGCACGCCGCCACGGGTATGTCTTTTGGATTGGATTGCATCCCGCAACAGGGTGATGTTGAGTGAGGTTCCTATATTTATTTTTCTTTTGTTTTGCTTCCTATTTTCTAAGGAAATCCATGTTAGTTGCATGAGTTGAGTACTCCCTTCCTGAGTCATTTCCTTATGTACCATGTTCGAATTGTGGCCTATTGGCGCATTGTGGCATCGTGTGAAACTGTTGGTCATGTATGGGGTGATTGGTTGTCTGAGCAGCTCATACTGGGTGAGACGAGGCTATTGGATCAGCGATCAATGCGATAAGATTTTGTGAAGTATGGTAAAGAAGAAAGGCAAGTATTAGCGTAGTAATGTGGTGATGATTTTAGTCAAAAAGGAGAGAATCAATGTTTGGTTAACTATGCAATTGGTTAGCAAGTGCTACACATCTCCTCCATTGTGGTGGTATCGTCAGCATTATAGCAGGATGTATATGTATATCAGCAGATGCATTGGGAGCATCAGATTCGTGGAATTTTGGCTATTAAGGTTCATGGAATGTCATTGTGGTTAGATGGTGAATTATGCGGTGCATGGTGCTAACTCAGCAAAGGTACGCAGTCGTGTTTTGGTACCTCGTGTGGTTGTTGATATAGTGTTTATATATTGGAAACAGGCCTGGCAGAGAATTTCAGGTGTTGGAACCGGGTTCCGAGCTTATTGTATGGATAAAAGAGGATATCTTCAGATTTGATCAAGCTAATCTGCTAAAGTGGGTTATGGTAGCACGGGCAGGTGCACGAGGTGTTAAACATCGATTTCAGATAACTCCGGAGTAGTTCTTGGCACGTTCGAGGACGAACATATGTTTAAGTGGGAGCGAATATAACGAATCGACCGGTCATTTTGAGCTCTAGTGCGTCGTTCAACGGTTTGAAGTCATGAGCATCTTTGTTTCAGGTATTATGACTTGTAGGTGTGGTCGGAATTGAATTTCGGGAAGTTTAGAGTTAATTTGGAAAGAAATTCTCATTTTAGAAGCCTTATGTTGGAGAAATTGACTAAGATTGGGATTCTGAGTAAAGTACCTCGGAATCAGGATCTGAAGGTTCCAGCAGGTTCGTATGATGATTTCGGACTTGGGCGTATGTCCGGATCGAGTTTTGGATAACCCGGGAGCGTTTCGGCGTATATTATTGAAGTTAGCATTTTAGAAGGAATTTCATAAGTCTGGGTTGAAGTGCATTTCAGTGTTATTGATGTCCATTTGGGATTCCGAGTCTAGGAATAGCTCTGTATGGTGATTCTGGATTTGGGAGCACGATCAGAAGTGAATTCGGAGATCCGTAGATCATTTTGAAGTCAATTGGCTAAAGATAGAAATTTGAAGGTTTTTGAGAAGTTTGACCGATAGTTTGACTTTTTGATATCGGGGTTGGATTCCAATTCTGAAAGTTGGATCAGGTCCGTAAGGTCGAATATGACTTGTGTGCGGAATTTGGGGTCAATCGGACGTGATTTGATAGGTTTCGGCATCAGATGTAGAAGTTTGAAATTTCAAAGTTCAGAAAACTTGAATTGGAGTGCGATTCATGATTTCGACGTTATTTGATGTGATTTGTGGCCTCGAGCGTGTTCGTATCATGTTTTGGGACATATTGGTATAATTGGTTAAGGTCGCGAGGGCCTCAGGTGGATTTTGGAAGGTTAACGGAATGAATTTCGGACCAAAGAGTTGCTGAAATTTTCTACAGAAAGCTGTTTTGACAGCAACTAGTGCAATCGTGGAGCTGAATTTGGAAGCTTATATCTTTAAATATATAAGGATTCTGAAAATTTGCAAAACATAAAAGTTGTAGCCCTTGCATTCTGGTTTCCATAAAGTTAAACCATCATGATTTGGACATTGTATCAGAAGGTTATGATCGATGGAAGATGGCGGGTGGAGCAGTTTCGACAGAATTTTCTGATGCATGGAGCTGACTTTAGAAGTTCATATCTCGGAATATATAAAGAGTTATATGTGTACAACCTATCAAATAAAATATATTCGAGTTTTTCCAAATCTTCAAACTGCTTGTCATTTGGATATTTCTACAAGGAGTTATGAGCGTTTTAACATAAGGTGTACAACAAGGGAAAATTGTAATAGGATGTACAACCTGCACAGTGCAAGGTACAACTCGATGAAGCATGGGCAAATTGTTTCAAACACGAGTTTTGGCCCATTTCTTTCATTTTTTTCATTTGGTTTGGATGATGTTGGAGAGCTCAAGGAGGGATTTTCACCAAGCAACACTAGGTACGTGATTTCTTCATATTTTTGAGTTAAATATGTGATCTTACATGGATTTAGACATGAAAAATTAGTATAAATTTGGGATTTTTGGGGAAGATCTAGAATTTGGAATTTGGACTTTTACCATGAACTTGAGCATGAAAATTAGAGTAAATTGTATAATTGAGTTAGTAAATCTATGGGTAGAATTTATCTTCATCAAATTTCGGAATCCGGGCAAGTGGGCTCGAGGGCATTTTGGTTAACTTTTCGAGCGCCATTGGGAACTTATATAATTTTAATTGTTACAAGTATTAGAGTGAATTTTTATTGGTTTGCCCGTTATTTGAATAGTTTTGGGGCGTTGTGCATCAATTGGAGTCGTCGGAAGGGCTTGGAAGCCGGTTATGGAATTTCGGAGCGAGGTAAGTCTCCTTTCTAACTTTGTGAGGGGGAATTGTCCCCATGGGGGAATTATGTGCTACTATTTGTGGGGGTTACGCACACACGAAATGACGAGGTTCCATGCATAGCTTCTATCATGTTTATGCCCGGGTAGTCTATGACCCAAAAACATGTTTTAATTGCCGTACTTGTAATCTTATTAATGAAAATAAAGTGTTTAAACCTTACTGAACTTGGTAAAAATGGATTTCTGGAAAAGATTTAAATACTATTTTGTGACCTTTAAAAGCGAAATTTGTCATTTACTTGAGTATTTGCTTTCCCCATGTAGTCGGGGTGGACTGTTTGATTGTGCATGACTGTGTGTGACCGCTTCGAAATTTACATTCCGCGGGCGGAGTGTTATTTCCCCCACTCTCATAGGAGCGGGTCGTATGCCACAACGAGATTGAAAGATGTAATCATGGTTCGGGCCGTTCGACCCTCGTCAGTGCACACATATGATTATTATGATGGCTTAGGCCAGTTGTCCTTATTCCGTATGCGCATGTTAAACTGTTAATGTTTTCATGGATTTTGAAGTGACAAGATATTTGGGGGAAAATGAAGTAGTAATTGTTTATTTACTTCCAGTATTTATTTGAATTACAGTTATCATTAATGTATACTATTTTTATCATCCTCGCATGCCTATTACTAATATCATATCTTGTTAAATTATTTTGTTGGACCTTAGTGAGTGTCAAGTCGACCTCTCGTCACTACCTATTCGAGGTTAGGCGAGATACTTACTGATTACACGTTGTTTTCGTACTCATGCTACACTTGTTGTGCATTTTGTTGCATAGGTACCTTCATAGCAATATGGCTGAATTGGAAACTTAGACGAGCTGCATCATTCGGAGACGACCCGTAGTCGGCAGAGTCTTCCTCTATGTATTGTATTCTCAGTTTTATTCCTTGTCCAATTTGTATTTCGGACAAGTTTTGTAGAATATGTAAAATTCTTAGAAATTGCTCATGTACTTGTGTCACCGGGTTCTGGAATGTGTTTGGGATTTAATTTCATAAATTGAATGGTTTACCTGTCACAATAATTTAATAAGTTTTTATTCGCTCATAGGGTTGTAAGTGAAAGGTAACGATTTCGAAAATGTTAAAACAGGAATTCATTTTATTTATTAAATGATTGGCTTGCCTGATAGTGGTGTCCGGCGCCATCACGACCTTATGGATTTTGGGTCGTGACATAAAGTGTATTAACCATACTAACACATTGGACATGACAAATTAACAGGAGTTAAGGCATGCTAGTTAACAGAAACATAGGGCAAACAGAGCTATGTTGATATCTACAGTAGACTGACCACGTAGCATATTGAATAGGCCATGATAACAGAAATAGTCATGCTGATTAAGAACAATAAACAGGAAGAACAAAGGTCTAACTGCATAGCATATTGAATAGAGTATGATAACAGAAATAGGAGCATACCAGTTAAGAGATAGCAACAAGAAAGTGAAGCAAATATGATCCAAGATTCTAGCCTTGGCTTTCAGTCGGCTAGACAGAGCAGCAAATAGAAGTAACAGAAAGAACTACAATTGAGAGTGTGTAAGTAAGAGCAAAAGTTTGTGTGTGTTTCTGTGTCTTTCTATTTGTGTTCGTGCGTTTTGAAAAATCAGAATGGGGGTTTATATAGAATTCAGCAGAGTAGACAAATAAGGCAAGGAAGATCTAGAGTTCACAAATAAGGTATGCGAATAAAATTAACCAGTTAATTGGGGCTAAACTCGATCAAGTAATTCAACAGAATCCGGAAAACACCCCTTAAATTAGGGAGAATCAAATAACAGCCCAGATTGAGGTTTAATAAGGCAAGAAATAAGTCAGAGGCCATTTATAGGTCGGTTGGAATAAATCAAAACCCAGAAATCGGGTCAATAGCATAATTAAGGAAATTAGTACCAATTTATGATTCACAAATAAGGAAAATAGGTAAAAATCACAGAAAGTAACATTCCCAGTAGAAAAATATAATTTTGAACCCTAATTAGGTGAATAAATTTAGTTAACCTCTATTAATTAAAGAATAACGGGCAAATATTGAAACAATAAGTGAGATAGGCAGAAACCCTAGGGATTAGAACATAGGTATGAAAATCATTCGAACAAGTAAATAAAACCAGAGTTAAGCACTTAAACAATTTAGTATTTTTTTGCAGATACCGGCACGCCATGAAGCCTGCCAATCTCGCGGATATAAACTCGAGCCACCTGCTCGGAAGAGTAGGTAGTCATCACAAGAATGAAATGATCTGACTTGGTCAACCTATCCACAATCACCCAAACTGCATCAAACATCCGCTGAGTTCATGGAAGCCCAACAACAAAGTCCATAGTGATCTGCTCCCATTTCCACTCCGGAATCTCTAACTTCTGAAGCAACCCACCTGGCCGTTGATGCTAATACTTCACCGACTGGCAATTTAGACACCAAGCTACACATTTCACTATGTCCTTCTTCATTCTCCTCCACCAGTAATGCAGCCTCAAGTCCTGATACATCTTCGCGGCACATGGATGAATGGAGTACCACGAACTATGAGCCTCGTGGAGAATCAAGTCACGCAATCTGTCTACATTAGGCACACATAGCCTACTGTCACAGGGGTGATTTTAGTCAGTCCGAACTACACCCGTGCGACTGTCAAGTTGTGCGCTTGACTCAGCCTTTCCCATACTTAGCCAAATTTCAGCAAGTTTGGCCTAGACGATTTTTAGGCAACAAAACAGTAAGGAACACAAGACAATACGGGAAAAACCAACCTTTGCATTAATTTCAAAAACATAAAAAGGAAACCGTCACTTGCTATGATCGCAAGTCGATCACAACCCACTCTTGACCAAGAACACTAGTCGTTCTTGGCCAACACTAAGACCTGCCCAAGCCTAGCCTTAGTCCCTTTTGAAACACCTTGAAACCCTCACATTTCACTCTTGTTTACCTGTTGTAATTCCACACGAAATTACCCACACACTTCTGACTAAGTCCATAAGGCCCTATTTATAGAACATAGGCAGCCCTTAGGACTTGGCATCACATTGACACTTGTCATTGATAGCTTTTTCCACTTGTCGGGCTAAGTTTAAATCTGATCCTAACTTGTAGTTGACATCCCCAACTACTTAGGCCATTATACACGAAATGGGAGGACAAGGGGAGTTGAAATGTAACCGCCAACTACTTTTTCATGTGCCTTGCAAGTGCCTTTTGACTTGGTTAGCTATGCTTCACGCCTAAGCTTGATTTGTGCCAAGATTTAGCTCATCTTTGACATTTTTCCGCACCAATGCCTCATCCGCATTCTGCCGCCATGACTTTTTCGCACACGCCCGACGTCGCTGCCGCCCGCACACTGCCTTGGCCTAGTTTTCTGCCTTGCCCATGTCAATGCTCATTTCCCTCGTGCCATTTCTTATATGTTCATTCACATATACTTCCCTTGGCTATTGAAATCCTTTGCCATTCACCCGCACATCCATTTTGCCTTAGCTTAGCCTGCACCTAGCTGCCACAACCCATAGTGCCATTGCCCACTGATTTTGGCACGCATGTCATGCTATGCCGCCCTAACATTGCCCACACTGTTGAGTCAAGCCCTTTCCAAGAGTGTCTTGCCCATTCCAAGACCTTGGCAAATACTTGCCCACAACAGCCCTCATGTCAATGCCTTGTCCGTCGCCCGCATGATCGTATTGCCCGCCCATAGGCTAATGGCAAGGCCATCACGCCCAATCCTTGACACAACCGCGCCAACGCCCGATGTCGAAGAATTGGGTCCTAACAAACCCACACCCTTTTAAATCGACATCCTCGTCGAGCCAACTGAATTAATCAACCCTAAGGGGTTGTTGACATACAACGCCCCGGGTGCTTCCTTCACTTTTGCCACAATGGCATTTGCTTCCACCACTTGTTCCTGTCTTTCCGCAGCCAGCATTGCATTCACCCTCACCTGCACTGGACAGTCTTTCTTCAAGTGTGGTCCACCACAAGTGAAACAACCCTTGAACTTGCAGTTTCTTTCCTTGCCATAGGGAGTCTCCGCTTGCCTCCCATTCTTAGCAAACCCTTCTGTTTCGGCAGCTTGGCCCTTTCCATTCTTCTTCCATTCCCTCGGCTTGTCTTTCTTCCCATCAGATTTTGAAGATTCAGCAGGGTCATCTCCTTAATTGAAATCCCCCAATGCATCTGCCGCCGCAATAGCCGCTGAGAGGTTTTGCACATTCTACCTCCTCAACTCTAATTGCGCCCATCCCTTCAACCCGCTCATGAAGTAACGCAACTTGTCTTCTTCTGCCATATTACTTACATTCAGCATCAAGGATGAAAATTTCTTGACATACTTCCGCACCGTGCCACTTTGTTTCAAGCGACGCAACCCAACTCTTGCAACCCATGACGAGTTGATAGGAAGGAATTGAGATTTTAATTCCTTCTTCAGCATCTCCCAAGTTTCAATCCTTGGCAAACCAGCATTTTCTACTTCCACGACTCGTGTACGCCACCACACTTTTGCATCATCCGTCACGTACATAGGTGTAATGTTCACCTTCTCATCATCCGACACACGAGCAGCTTGCAAATACTGCTCCATATCCCACAAGAAATTTTCCAGCTCTTTGGCACTTCTTGCACCACCATAGGCCTTCGGCTACGGAAACCTCACTTTGGGACGTTCATCGTTTGTAAGGGTAGTATTCTGCATTGCCCTTCGAAGTTGATGCAACTCCTCATGTAGTTCTTCTTTTTCTTGGCGCACCAAGGCCATTTCTGCTAGTGTAGTTTCATGTCTCGCCGCATAATCTGCCTCCAAACGTGCCATCCTTACAAAAATAGAAGAATCAGATTCGATTTCAAGAGCCTACCCCACGAGTGCTTCCAATTGTTCCACCCTTTGGCGTAGTTCTGCATTCGTACAACCAACCATGCCTTTGAACAACCCCACATATTCTACCACCGGTCGTCTTGCCAGCGCCAAAAACCTACCTTGCTCTGATACCAGTTATCACAGGGGTGATTTTACTCAGTCCGAACCACACCCGTGCGACGGTCAAGTTGCGCGCTTGACTCAGCCTTTCCCACACTTAGCCAAATTTAAGCAAGTTTGGCCTAGACGGTTTTTAGGCAACAAAACAGTAAGGAACACAAGACAATATGGGAAAAACCAACCTTTGCATTAATTTCAAAAAAATACAAAGGAAACCCTCACTTGCTACGATCACAAGTCGATCACATCCCACTCTTAACGAAGAACACAAGTCGTTCTTGGCCAACACTAAGACCTGCCCAAGCCTAGCCTGAGTCCATTTTGAAACACCTTGAAACCCTCACGTTTCACTCTTGTTTACCTCTTGTAATTCCGCACGAAATTACCCACACACTTCTGACTAAGTCCATAAGGCCCTATTTATAGAACATAGGCAGCCCTTAGGACTTGACAGCACATTGACACTTGTCGTTGACAGCTTTTTCCACTTGTCGGGCTAAATTTAAATCTGATCCTAACTTTTTGTTGGCATCCCCAACTACTTAGGCCATTATACACGAAATGGGAGGACAAGGGGAGTTGAAATGTATCCGCCAACTATTTTGGCATGTGCCTTGCATGTGCCTTTTGATTTGGTCAGCTATGCTTCACGCCTAAGGTTGCTTTTTGTCAAGCTTTAGCTCATATTTGACATTGTTCTGCACCAATGCCTCATCCGCATTCTGCCGCCATGAGTTTTCCGCACACGCCCGACGCCGCTGCCGCCTGCACACTGCCTTAGCCTAGTTTTCTGCCTTGCCCATGTCAATGCTCATTTCCCTCGTGCCATTGCTTGTATTTTCATTCACATAGCCTTGCCTTGGCTATTGAAAGCCTTTACCATTCACCCGCACATCCGTCTTTCCTTAGCTTAGCCCGCACCTAGCTTCCACAACCCATAGTGCCATTCCCCACTGATTTTGGAGCGCATGCCGTGCCATGCCGCCCTAACATTGACCACACTGTTTTGTCAAGAACTTTTCAAGCGTGTCTTCCCATGCCAAGAATTTGGCCAATACTTTCCCACAACAACCCTTATGTCAATGCATTGTCCGTCGCCCGCATGATCGTATTGCCCGCGCATAGGCCAATGGCAAGGCCATCACGCTTAATCCTTGCCACAGTCGCGCCAATGCCCGATGTCAAAGAATTGGGTCCTTACACCTGCCATGCACCCTAAATGAACCATCATCTCCAATGGTGACCTCATTAGCATTGCCGTTCTGAACCGTGTCCTTAAGGACAAGCATATAAGGGTCATTATGATGACGCTCTCTGATACGATCATAAAGAGAAGACTGGAGACCACCCAAGCCAAAACTCGACTCAGCTCAGAAATATCCAATCTAACAAACTAGTTTGGTAAGGCCTGAACATCCAATGCTAATGGCCTCTCTACTGCTGGTAAATATGTTAAGCTCCCCAAACTCCCCGCCTTGCGGCTCAACGCATCAGACACCACATTGGTCTTTCCGGGATGGTATAGAATAGTTATATCATAATCCTTAAGCAGCTCTAACCACCTCCACTGATGCAAGTTAAGATACTTCTACTTGAACAGATGCTGCAAACTCTGGTGATCAGTGTAGATCTCACAAGGGAAGCCGTACAAATAGTGCCACCAAATCTTCAAGGCATGAACAATAGCTGCTAACTCAAGGTCATGGACAAGGTAGTTCTTTTCATGCACCTTCATCTGTCTAGACACATAGGCAATCACCCTACCGTCCTGCATCAACACCGCACCGAGACCAATCCCTGACGCATCACAATAAACAGTATAAGACCCCGAACCTAGAGGCAATACCAATACTGTGGCTGTAGTCAAAGTTGTCTTGAGCTTTTGAAAGCTCTCCTCACACTTCTCTGTCCACCTAACTGAAGAAACCTTCCGGGTCAGCCTGGTTATAGTGCTGCAATAGATGAGAATCCCTCAACAAATCGATGATAATACCCCGCCAAACCAAGAAAACTCCGGATCTCTGTAGCTGAGGATGGTTTGGGCCAACTTTGCAGTGCTTCCACCTTCTTCGGATCCACCTTGATCCCCTCACTCGACACTACATGTCCCGAAAATGCCATTGAATCTAGCCAAAACTCACACTTTGAGAATTTGGCATATAATTTCTTTTCCCTCAAGGTCTGAAGCACACTCCTCAGATGTTGCTCATGATCCTCCCGACTCCGGGAGTACACCAAAATGTCGTCAATAAACCCAATGATGAATGAGTCAAGATAGGGCCGAAATAGATTGTGCATCAAATGCATAAATGTTGTTGGGGCATTGATCAACCCAAATGACATCACAAGGAACTCGTAGTGACCATAACCGAGTCCTGAAAGCAATCTCCGGGATATCTGGCTCCCGAATCTTCAACTGATGATAGATTGAACGCAAGTCAATCTTGGAAAACACTCTGGCACCCTGTAACTGATCGAATAAGTCATCAATACGAGGCAATGGATATATGTTCTTCACTGTTACTTTGTTAAACCGGTGATAATCAATGCACATATGCATAGAACCATCATTTTTCTTCACAAATAAGACCGGAGCACCCCAAGGTGATACACTAGGCTGTATGAAACCTTTATCAAGAAATTCGTGTAACTGTTCTTTCAACTCTTTCAAGTCAGGAGGATCCATATGATATGGAGGAATAGAGATGGGCCGAGTGCCCAAAAACAAATCAATACCAAAGTCGATATCTCTGTCGGGCAGCATGCCCCGAATATCAACTGGAAATACAATTGGATAATCCTTTACTACTGTGGCTGACTCAACTGTAAGGGTATCAATATTGACATTTCACATAATCTAGATACGCGTCACACCCCTTCTCAACCATTCGTTGAGCTTAATAAATGAAATAACTCTGCTGGGAGTGTAATCTAAGGTACCTCTCCACTCTAGTCACGGTAAGCCTGGCATAGCCAGCGTGACGGTCTTGGCGTGACAATCAAGGATAGCATAATGGCGAGATAATGAATCCATGCCAAAGATAATACCAAAATCTACCATACTGAGAAATAATAAATTGGCTCTGGTCTCAAAACCACTAAGAACAACCAAACACGATCGATACACACGGTCAACAACAATAGAATCTCCCACAAGTGTAGAAACATAAACATGAGACCTCATAGAATCACAAATACGCCCAAATACAGAGCAAAATGAGATGACACATAGCAATAAGTGGAGCCTAGATCAAATAAAACTGATGCATCTCCATGACAGACCGGAACAATACCTGTAATGACAGAGTCGGAAGCAACTGCCTCTGTACGAGTAGGAAGAGCATAATATCTGGCATGGCCTCCATATCTAGGCCAACATCCACCTCCCGGACCTCGACCTCGAGCTGGCTGAGCAAGTGGAGTGGTATCTACTGCTGTAACCATAGCATGAGGATTCGGTAGAGCACGTGGTGCCTGAGATGTCTGTGAAGGTGCACCCCTTCTAAGTCTGGGGAAATCCCTTACCATATGGCGAGTGTTGCCACACTCAAAGCAAGCTCTCAGAAGGTGTGGTTGCTGTGGCTAGCTCGGGCCAGGTCTGCTGGAGTGACCGCTGAAAGCACCCCGTACAGGAGGTACACTATATACTGGCGGTGCATGATAATACTCCTAGGGTCTAGGAGTAGCCGGAATACCACTGGCGGCTGGAAGTGTCGAATGAACAAGGCGATTCACATAGCCCCTACCATGGCGAACTGCAGTTGGGGCACGAGTACCAGTATAAAAGTAGTCTTTCTAGACCTCTTAGCCTCCCTCTCCTCTCTCTCTCGAGCAAGCATGCCCTCTTATCTCCTAGCAATACTCATAACTTGTTGGTACAAGATATCCATATCGAACTCCCGGTCCATGGTAATCCTGATGTTAGGATGGAGCCCCTCGATAAACCGACATAACCTCTCTCAAACTGTAGCAACCAAGGCTGGTGTTTGCCTAGCCAAATCACTAAAGCGAACTGCATAACCTGACACAGTCATAGCACCCTGGCGCAACTTCTCAAACTCTGCGCACCAAGCATCCCTAAGAATCTAGGGAACATACTCTCACCAAGAACATATCTGAGACTTGAGTCCATGTAAGAGAAGCTATCTCAGCCGAACTACCCAACTCATAAGCACGCCACCAGTGATAGGCTACTCCTTTAAGCTAGAACGCAGTGAAAGAAACCCCACTCAACTCTGCTACGCCCATAGTATGGAGGATATAGTGGCATTCCTCAAGAAACCCTGGGCATCCTCTAATGCCAAACCACTGAAAGTAGGGGTGGTACTTTTTTTACCTCTAGATCCTACGCTCCTCCTCCTCAGAAACTGTTGCCCTACCTTCGGGTTGAACTAGGGCTATCGATTGTACTAGTATAACCTCTAAAATCTGATCGACCTGAACCCACTGCTCCAGGGTGAAGGTGACGGGAGTGTGTGCTCCTCCCCCGTCCTGAGATATGGCAGGAGCAAATGGAATCAACCCTGCCCGAGCTAGAGTACTGAACATGCTCAAGAACTGTGCAACGGTCTCCTGAAGAGCTGGTGCAGTAACAGGCGTCTTAGGTGCCTGTACTCCGAATGGAGCTACTGGTAGCTCCTCTATAGCAACTCGTGCGGGTGCTCTAGCTGCATCGCGTGGACGTCTTCGGCCTCTACCCTGGCCTCGACCTCTTGCGGCTCTAGTAGGGTGCGCGGGTGTCTGGTCATCTGATCCGGTTGTACGTGTCCTCACTATCTGTGAGAGAATAAAAGACATAAGTTTAGAATTTTGAAGTCAACAATTTCGCACGACAAGGAATCAAAAGAAGTGAAATTTTCCTAATAGTTCCATAGCCTCCCGAAGATAAGTACAACATCTCCGTACCGATTCGCGAGACTCTTCTAAATCTGCTTGTGACTCATGACACCTATGAAACTAGACTTCTGATACCAACTTGGCACGACCCAAATCTCCCTCCGAAAGACGTCATAACGACACCTACTCTATACTATTAGGTAAGCCTAACATTTGCGGAATAAAGAAAATAAAAACAAACTTTAACAACTAACTGCGACAGATAATTAAGTAACTAAAAAAAATGCCGCTCAGCATGTACAATAACCAACACTCGATTATACATAGTATTCCCAACACTCAGAATATCAATAAGTCACAAGCTACAGAAGAAAAATAGTATCTCCATTCACCAGAGTCTAAGAAAAGGTACGGAAAGTAAATGACATATGTGGGAATAGATGGGGACTCCGAGGTTGACGGATGCGACAAATATACTTTGAAATCTCCAAATTGTCTCTCCTCACTGATGACGTGGCTGATAAGAAGTACCTGGATCTACACATAAACATGTGCAGAAGAGTAGCATGAGTACACCCCAATGGTACCTATTAAGTGCCAAGCCTAACCTCGGTCGAGTAGTGACGAGGTCAGTCCAGGGCCCTACTAGTATATATATATGTATATAATAAATAAGGCAAGAAAAATATTGCAGGGTAATAAGATACCAGAATTTAACAAAGAGGAAACCACGGAAAATAATAGTATAGTACACAGGGATAGAACAACATGGGAAATCTCTAGATACAATCTCGTAGTCCCAAAAGTAAATATGTAGGGGGGTCTCCCGAGATACCGTCTCGTAGTCCCAAAGTAAATATGCATGGAATATCCCGAGTTACTGTCTCGTAGTCCCAAAGTAAATATGCAAGGGGATCTCCCGAGATACCATCTCGTAGTCCCAATGTAAATATGCAGGGAGGTCTCCCGAGATACCATCTCGTAGTCCCAAAGTAAATACGCAGCTCAAAAACAATGGAAATAATAGTTACGACAAGAAATTCTACAGTTTAGACTAAGTACAAGTCAAGGACAAAGCAGGGAATCCGCTAAGCATGTTGCACAGGGTTCAGATAAAAATTTAAGACATGTAGACATGCGATATTAGGATAAATATGACAACTATATATGCTGGTATAACTCAATAAAGATGAAACATGTTATTACTCAGTAAAAGTCAAATTTTACAACAAATATCCCATGTACGCACTCGTCACCTCACGTACACAGTGCTCACATATGACAATAATACCAAATCTTAAGGGGATTTCCCCCCCCACAATGTTAGGAAAGCTACTTACTTGAACTAAGCTCAATCAATCAGTAAGAATGCCATATCCACGATTTTCCTACTCTGAATGGGCCAAATCTAACCAAAAGCAATTACATAAAATAAATATAACTATAAGAAACTAATCCAATTAATGAATTCAAGGCTTGAGCAAGAAATTAGAAAATCTCCCCAAAAATTCCACCCGATCCCACGTCTCCAAATCGGGTAAAAGTCACAAAATTTGAACACCCATTCACTCACGAGTTCACTCGTACCAAAATTATCCAAATCTGATATCAAAATCTGAATCAATTCCTTAATTAAATGATGAAATCAACAATATGTTAGTGGAATATAACCATAAATGAGATAAGAATCGTTACCCCAAAGATTCCTCTGAAATCCCCCAATTTACCGCCCAAATTCGAGCTCTCAAAGTCCCAAAGTGTAAAATGAGATCAATTCCTCAAAATCCCTCTTTTCTCCCCAGCGATATTCGCACCTGCGGGCCTTTACTCGCACCTGCGGAAGTTCCATCGTAGGTGTGGAATTGACTTAAGTGGGTTGGGTCTGCTTCAGTAATGAGGTGGCCGCACTTGCACGTGCGCACCTGCGGACAGTGGTCCACTTCTGCAAAGTCCTCACTCTTCTCGCCTTTCTCTTCTGTGATCCCTTCTCCGCAAGAACGCTCCGCTTCTATGCTACTTTTGTCGCACCTACAACCACTCGGTTCCCAGACCAGGGCCGCATCTGCGAGATCCCTTCCACATGTGCGAGTCTGCATCTGCAGTTGTGTAATGCTTGAGTAATTTACACAAGTCCAATTTCGATCCATTAAGCACCTGAAACTCACCCGAGGCCCTCGAGACCTTAACCAAACATATCAACAAGTCTTAAAATATCACACGAACTTAGTTGAGCCATAAAATCACATCAAACAACGCTAAAAACATGAATCACCCTCCAATTCAAACTCAATGAACTTTGAAACTTCAAACTTCTAAAACCGATATTGAAACCTATCAAATCACATCCGATTAACCTCAAATTTTGCACACAAGTCATATTCGACATTACAGACCTACTCCAACTTTCAGAATTGGAATCCGACCCCGATATCAAAACTCCACTTCAGGTCAAACTCCCTAAAAGTTCAACCTTCGCCATTTCAAGCTTAATTCAGCTATAGACCTCCAATTCACAATCCGAACACGCTCCTATGTCCAAAATCACCCAACATAGCTACAGGATCGATGAAACTTCATTTCGGAGTCGTCTTCACATAGTTCCAACTATAGTCATAATCCTAAGACTTAAGCTTCCTTTTAGGGACTAGGTGTCCTAAAACACTCTAAAACAAAAAATAGAACATCCCGGCAAGTCACGTAAGCAGAAAAAGATATGGGGAAAGCAGTAAATAGGGGATCGGGGCTAATACACTCAAAATGACCGGCCGGGTCATTACAGAGCCCCTCCGGAGTCTCTACACATCCCCAGTGAGCGTAGGTACCTACTGAGTGCGAGTGCTGAGTGATCGTGAGGAATGAGTGAATGTGAAGAATGATTGATTGTGAGGATGGAGTAAATTGAAGGACTGAGTAATTGTTGCCTTGAGAGGCTGTATATGATTTCATTATTGTTGCTCATAATTGCCTTATATCACTGTTTTGAAAACTTCTGAAAGATATTTTTATTCGGTTTTACTTGAACTTGGCAGAAACGACTTATTTGACTTGATTTTCCAGATTTGAGAAGCATGTCTATTTTTCCTAGTTGAGACTATTGGAAATGAATTATAGTTGTGTAGCTCGTCACTATCTTTCAGTTTCTTATTTATTATTGTTACATACTGAGTTGGTTGTACTCATGCTACACCCTGCACTTTGCGTGCAGATCTAGTAGTTTCTGGATGTTGAGGGTGTTGACAGTTCTCGTAGCTGACCTTTGGAGATAGCGAGGTAGCTGCCTAGCGTTAACAGACCTTATTTTTCTCCTTCTTTATCTTTTTCTTTGTTGTACTTGGATCCAAAATGTTATAGTCGTTTCATTTCTAGATTGATTCTGTAGAGATGCTCATGGCTTAGTCACACCCCGATATTGGGAGCTATTTTTTTTTGCACTTGTGTTTTGGATTTTACCCTTTCTATGAAAAAACTTTTCTAATTTAAAATTTATTGATTAGCTTTATGTTAAATTTTTGAAGTATTTTGGAAATTATCGGCTTGCCTAGTACCATCGATAGGCGCCATCACGACATGTTCGGATTTGGGTCGTGAAAAGTTGGTATAAGAGCCTAGGTTATATAGGTGTAATGAGTCATGAGCAAGTTTAGTAGAGTCTTCCAGGTCAGTACAGAGACGTCTGTACTAATCTTCGAGAGATTGTCGAACCATTAGGAACTTCACATTCTTGAATTCTTATCGTTCGAATTTGTTTATTCTGGTAACTAAGCTTCTGTTATTCTATTATCTAACAGATGCTGAGGACATGTACTACTAGGCAGGATGGACAACCACCAGTACCACCAGTCGGGGTAGCGAGGGGCCGAAGTCGCAGTAAAGGCTGCGGTAGGGGCAGAGGTGCAGCTCGCATAGCAGCTAGGTCACCACCTGCAGATCCACCAGTTACCCTAGTTTAGGAGCAAGTCCCAGTTGTGGATGATCCTGTGAGGCCAGCTTAGGAACCGCCCCTGCCTATTGTGATTCCAAGACTTCAGGAGGCCTTAGCTCAGATTCTGACTTTGTGCACCAGTCTTGCTCAGGCGGTCTCTGTTTTGACCGCAACAACCACTTCTCAGGTCGGGGGAGGTACTCAGAATCCCACCGCATCCACACCAGAGCAGGTGGTGCAGGGACTCCAGAAACCGGGGGCACTGCCAGCCCAGTCGGTTGCAGTTGCTCAGGCCCATGTGCATCTTCCACACTAGTTGCTACACCACTCTCTCATCCAACTTTGGGTGGGGCCCAGTCAGCTAGAGGTTGCTCTATAGGGGAGGCTGATTAGGTGGCAGTCAGGCCCGATTCTATGCTCTTACCTCCAGACCAGATGGCATTGCTTCAGATGCAGTGATCACATGTATTGTCTCAGTTTTCCACGTATGCCTCTGTATTATTTGATCCTGGTTCCATTTATTCATATGTGTCATCATATGTTTCTCATTAATATGATATTCCCCATGAGTCTCTAGTTTCATATGTTCATGTATCTACACCGGTGGGTGATACTATTATTGTGGGCTATGTATATCGGTCGTATGTAGTGACTGTTGGGGGATTGGAGACTATAGTTGATCTATTGTTGCTTAGTATAGTTGATATCAATGTGATCTTAGGTATGGACTGGTTGTCTCCATGTCATGCTGTTTTGGATTGTCACGCTAAGACGTTGACATTAGCGATGAAAGGATTGCCACGGGTTGAGTGACGAGGTTCTCTAGACTATGTTCCCAGTAGAAAGATTTCATATTTGAAGGCCCAATAGATGGTTGGGAAGGGTTTCTTATCTTATTTTTCCTTTGTGAGGGATGTTGGTGTTGATACCCCTACTATTGATTCTATTCCGGTGGTGCGAGATTTTTTGGATGCAGACCTGCCTGACATGCCACCCAACAAGAACGTTGATTTTGGTATTGACTTGGTGCCGAGCACTCAACCCATTTCTATTCCTCCGTACTGTATGGCACCGACTGAGTTAAAAGAGTTGAAGGAGCAGCTTCAGGAACTCATTTAGAAAGGGTTTATTAGGCCTAGTGTGTCACCTTGGGTGAACCAATCCTATTCATAAATAAGAATGATGGCACTATGAGAATGTACATTGATTATAGGAACTTGAACAAAGTCACAATAAAGAATAAATATCCTTTACCGCGTATAGATGATTGATTTGACCAGCTTCATGAAGCGAGGGTGTTCTCCAAGATTGATTTGAGGTGTGGGTATCACCAGTTGAATATTTGGGACTCAGATATTCTAAAAGCAGCTTTCAGGACCCGTTATGGTCATTATGAGTTCCTTGTGATGTTTTTTGGGCTGACCAATGCCCTAACAACATCTGATGAACAGTGTATTTCAGTCTTATCACGACTCATTTGTTATTGTATTCATGTATGATATCCTGGTGTACTCTCATAGACAGGAGGAGCATGCCCAACATTTGAGGGTTGTGTTGCAACAGTTGAAGGAGGAGAAAATTTATGCCAAGTTCTCCAAGTGTGAGTTGTGTCTCAGTTCAGTGGCGTTCTTGGGGGACGTGGTGTCTAGTAAGGATATTTAGGTGGATCCGGAGAAGATAGAGATGGTTCAGATTTGGCCCAGACCATCCTCAGCTACATAGATTCAGAACTTTCTTGGTTTGGGTAGTTATTACCGTTTGTTCGTGCAAATTTTCATGTCTATTGCTTCGTCCTTGACCAAATTGACCCAAAAGGGTTCCTCTTTCAGGTGGTCGGATGAGTGTGAGGAGAGCATTCAGAAGCTCAAGACTTCCTTGACCACAACTACCGTTCTAGTTCTACCATTAACTTCTGGTTCTTATATGATGTATTATGATGCTTTTCAGATCTATTGCGTGTGTTTTGATCTAGGAGGGTAGAGTGTTTTCTTATGCGTCACGCCAGTGAAAGCCTCATGAGAAGAACTACCATGTTTATGATTTGGAGTTGGCTGCCATTGTTCATGCTTTGAGGATTTGGAGGCACTACCTCTATGGTGTGTCTTGTGAGGTATTTACTGATCATCATAGCCTCCATCACTTGTTCAAATAGAAGTATCTAAATTTGAGGTAGCAGACATGGTTGGAGCTGCTAAAGAACTGTGATATTACTATTCTGTATCATTCGGGGAAGGCCAATGCAGTGGTCGATGCCTTGAGTAGGAAGGCAGTGAGTATGGGTAGTCTTGCATTCATTCATGTTGGTGAGAGACCTCTTGCAGTTGATGTTCAGGCCTTGGCCAACCAGTTCGCGAAGTTAGATGTTTCGGAGCCCAGTCGGGTTAGAGAGCGCCTGTATGATGATCCTCATTTGCTTGTCCTCAAGGAAAAGGTTCAACACGATGATGCCAAATATGTGATTATTGGAGATGATTGGATGTTGAGGATGCAGGGCCGGATATGTGTGCCCAATGTAGATGGGACACGGGATTTGATTCTTGAGGAGGCCCACAACTCGCGGTATTCCATTCATCTGGGTGCCGCAAAGATGTACCAGGATTTGTGACAACACTATTGGTGGAGGAGAATGTAGAAGGATATAGTTGGATTTGTAGCTCAGTGTCTTAACTGTCATCAGGTAAAATATGAGCACTAGAGACCGGGTGGATTGCTTCCGAGGTTAGAGATCCCAAAGTGTACGTGGGAGAGGATCACCATGGATTTTGTAGTTGGGCTCCCACGAACTTCGAGGAAGTTCGACGCTCTTTGGGTGATTATGGATCGGCTGATCAAGTCCGCGCACTTTATTCGAATTGGAACTACTTATTCTTCAGATCGGTTGGCAGAGATTTACATAAGAGAGATTGTTCGCCTTCACAGTGGGCTAGTTTCCATTATTTCAGATAGAGACACGTAGTATACATCGCAGTTTAAGGGTCGCGCAGCGAGAGTTGGGCACTCAGGTTGAGTTGAGCACAACCACCCTCAGATGGACGGACAGTCCGAGCGCACTATTCAGATACTAGACGAGATGTTACACGCTTGTGTCATTAATTTAGGGGGTTCATGGGACCAGTTTCTGCCACTCACATAGTTTGCTTACAACAACAGCTATCTGTCGAGCATTCAGATGGCTCCGTACTAGGCTTTATATGAGAGGCAGCATAGATCTCTGATGGGTCGGTTTGAGCCCGGTGAGGCTAGGCTATTGGGTACTGAATTGGTTCAGGATGCATTGGACAAGGCTAAATTGATTCAGGAGCGGCTTAGCACAACACAATCTAAACAGAAGATTTATGCCGACAGGAACGTCTGTGATGTTTCTTACATGGTTGGGGACAAGGTTCTGCTGAAGGCTTCACCCATAAAGGGTCTTATAAGGTTCGGCATGAAGGGCAGGTTGAGCCCTCGGTTCATTGGTCCTTTTGAGGTACTACAGAGGATTAGGGAGGTGGCTTACAAGCTTGTCTTGACACCTAGCTTGTCGAGTGTGCATCCAGTATTTCATGTTCCTATGGTCTGGAAGTATATCGATGATCCGTCTTATTTTTTGGATTTCATCACGGTTTAGTTGGATGATGATTTGACTTATGATGTGGAGCCGGTGGACATTATGGATCGGCAAGCTCGAAAGTTGAGGTCAAAAGATATAGCTTTGGTGAAGGTGCAGTGAAAAGGTCAGCCCGTGGAGGATGCTACTTGGGAGACACAGAGAATATATCTACACCTATTTGAGACTCCAGTTATGTTTCTAGAGTTATCGGGTTGGTTGGTTCGGGTCCGGAGAGATTTCACAGTGAATTGAGACACACAATCTCTTAATTGAACGCTTAAGTTGAAAAAGTTGACCGGATGTTGACTTATGTGTAAACGACCTCGGATTTGAATTTTGATGGTTCCGTTAGCTCCTTTAGGTGATTTTGGACTTAGGAGCGCATCCGGATTGTGATTTGGGGGTCCGTAGTAGAATTAGGATTGAAATGGCGAAAGTTGGATTTTTAGAAAGTTTGACCGGGAGTGGAATTTTTTATATCGGGGTCAGATTGGATTTTCGGAAGTTGGAGTAGGTCCGTGGTGTCATTTATGACTTGTGTGCAAGATTTGAGGTCAATCGTATATGATTTGATAGGTCAACGTCGTTTGTAGAATTTGGAAATTTCAAAGTTTATTAAGCTTAAATCCGTGTGTAAGTCGTGTTTTTTATATTGTTTGAGGTGATTTGAGGATTCGACTAAGTTCTTATGATGTTTTTAGACGTATTGGTATGTTTGTTTGAGGTCCCAAGGGCCCCGGATTGATTTCAGGTGATTAGCGGATCAAGTTTTGAGTTGTAAGATTGTTGAAGACTGTTCTCTACTGGTGTAATTGCACCTGCGGAGTGGGCACCACAGATGCGAGCCCACAGAAGCAGGAAGGTTCCCGTAGAAGCGAAAAGAGGAGGCTTGGTAGTGGCCGCAGGTGCGAGGTCCTTTCTGCACCTACAAGGCCACAGATGCGGGCATGTTGCGTAGAAGCGCTTCCGCAAAAGTGGATAGGAGAGCGCATGTGTGGTAGCCTGGGAACTTAAGTGGCTTCCGCAGAAGCAGAGAAATTTACCGCAAAAGTGGTTCCGTAGGTGCGTAAATATAGCCGCAGGTGCGAAAAAAGCCTAGGTTGAACATATAAAGGATAGGGTTAGTGATTTTGGCTTCATTTTAACTTTTTGGACTCGGAATTTGGCGATTTTGAGAGAGATTTCGAAGAGATTTTTGAGGTAAGTCACTTGTGGTTAAATTTCTTCAATAATTATGTTTCCCTATTTATTTTCCCACCTAGTTTGTGTGTATTTGTGGTGTAAATTAGGGGTTTGAGGCTAGGGATTTAGAGAATGCATTTTTGGGGATTTGAATGACCAATTGGTATCGAATTTTGGTAAATTTGGTATGATTAGACTCGTGAGTCTTTCGGGTTATATGACTTTTGTCTGGTTTCGAGACATGGGCCCGGGGCTCGGGTTTGAGCTGATTTTGGATTTTTGCTATAATTTTTTATTTCTCTTGTGGAATTGATTCCTTTAGCCTATATTGATTGTATTGTACTGCTTGTGGCTAGATTCGAGGCGTTTGGAGACCGATTTGAGAGGCAAAGGCATTTTAGAGTATAGTTTTGCTCGGATTGAGATAAGTAACAGTTCTAAATCTGGTCTTGAGGGTATGAAACCTCGGATTTTTGTTATGTGATTATTTTGGAGGTGAAGCACATGCTAGGTGACGGGCGTGTGGGCGTGCACCATGGTAATTATGACTTGGTCTTTTCCGTGAAACTGTAAAGTTGAATAACTTGCTGTTAGCTATATGTTCTCTATGTATCATAGAAATTTGACCGTAATTCATGTTAGAAATCGTGTTCAGGCTATGTGTTGGTACTGTTGGGACCCATAGAGGCCGTGATACCTGTTGAATTACATGCTAAACGCTATTTGCAATCAGTCTTAATTTTTACTCACATATCATATCTCGGTCTCTATTATTCTTATTGATACATCATGTTATTGTTGTTTGGGCTGATTTTCCTGATTTCTGAGAGCCCGAGAGACTGGAGAGATTGATGACTAAGTGTGGTCGAGGGCCTGATTGTGAGGATATTTATGGGATCGGGCTGCACACCGCAGCATCTTTCATTGATTTATAGCATGATTGGCTTGATATTTCGCTTGGGTTGTAGGATCCTGTCACGACCCAAATCTCCCTCTGAAAGACGTCGCGACGACACCTAGTCTCTACGACTAGGTAAGCCTAAAATTTGCGGAATAACGAAAATGAAAACAAAACTTTAACAACTAATTGCAACAGATAATTAAATAAATGATAAAAATGTCGCTCGACATGTACAATAACCAACACTCGAGTATACATAATATCCCCAAAACCCGGAACATCAATAAGTCACAAGCTACGAAACAAAACTAGTATCTCTGTACACCAGAGTCTAAGAAAAAGTACGGAAAGGTAAATGACATATGAGGGAATAGAGGGGACTTCGAGTTCTGCAAACACGGCAAATATACCTTGAAGTCTCCAAACTGTCTCTGCTTACTGATGATGTGGCTGATAAGAAGTACCTGGATCTGCACATAAACATGTGAAGAAGAGTAGCATGAGTACACCACAAAGATACCCAGTAAGAGCCAAGCTTAACCTCGATCGAGTAGTGACGAGGTCAGGTCCGGGCCCTACTGGTGTACACATATATACATAACAAAGAGGAAACCATACTGGAATTTAACAAAGAGGCCATAGAAATAACAGTATAGTACACAGGGATAGAACAGTAGGGGATCTCCCGAGATACTGTCTCATAGTCCTAAAAGTAAATATGCAGGGGGGATCTGTCACGACCCAAACTGATGGGCCGCGATGGGCACCCAGTACCTTACTCAACCGAGTACCAACACAACATATCTTTCTTATTAAATCATCATAGATAAGTGGGCCGTAACGTGCATCATGATACAACCAGAGTAAACATGAAGGAATACTCTACATGGAACGACCCAACTTGATATAGAAACTTATACCTGTGACATACGGGCCTATAAGGCCAATGTGATCCATTATATACTTTAAATATAAACCGAAAAGGCCATACAAATATCCGTATACATTAAATCTGTCTACAAGCCTCTAAGAGTACATACTTATCATAAAGGTCGGGACAGGGCCCCGCAGTACCAAAACAATACACGTCTAAATCATACTGACCAAACAAGCAACTCCGTAGCAAATTGAGTGCACCAAAATCTTCCGCTGAGTTGATAGCTTGCTTGGAGGACTCTCGACCTGTCTATCGGGACATGCGGACATGAAATGCAGCATCCCTAGGCAAAAGGGATGTTAGTAGAAATAATGTACCGAGTATATAAGGAATGAAAATCAGTAAATAATAGACATAAGAGAAACATGGAGTAAAAGACTCGTCATGTAAGTCTGAATAACTCTATAAATAATGAAATACTCATAGTGTCATGCATATGCATATGAATTTCATGTCATGCATAGGTACATGTGTTCATAACATCATCAAGCCTCTGAGGGCATCCCATCATATCATCTCGGCCACTGTGGGCAAATCATCAACGTATACCAACTGATCATGTGGTGGTGCGTATATAACGCTGTAACCTTTTCCCATATCCCATATACATTTAATATACATATAGACGCGTATATAACGCCATCTGTTCATGGGTCAATGTACATGTATAAATGAATGCAATGCATGAAAAGTACGTCATTAAAATCTCTCAGAACGTCATAAGACCATTATGCCTTTGATTAATGTCATGAAGTAATCTTTGTTAACTTACATATTTTTTGAGACCCATGAACAAATGATAAAATAATAGGACACATGGAGAATCAAGAACATAAGCATCTCTAGAATTTCCATGAATAGAGTCATTTATGGAAATTGTGCATTTGCTCATTTCGTTTGTGACGTATAGATCATGCCAAAAGAAAGAATGGATATCCTTAACATACCTGAGTTAATTTCTTGACAACCCCTCTAACGCACGTTATTGTGAGAATAAGGGGTAGCCTTAACATACCTAAGTCGATTCTCTTGACAATCCCGCTAACACACGTCAATTGCGACAAATCACGTAATGGCGGATCGAAGTAGGGAAAAATCCGTATGATATTCTTGAGAAAGATTGCACCGTACTCCCTTAGAATCGCAAATCCCACGTTACTATAGTATTAAATAGTCTTCGTATGAAACATTTGAAGCTATTACGTTGCTATTTTAAATCAACATCTTTTCTGAAGCACTCTTTGATATGTAGGGATTCAAAAATGAATTAGAGCTTTGTATGAGTTTGATGGAGTTTTCCTCTATGACTTTGTAGAGATAAGTATCTCCCTTAGTAAATTAGAGGTCTCTTATCTCAGGTTATGGGCCCCACTCCATGTGGTGATTTGGCCAACCATTATTCATCTAACTTTGCCACCTTGCTTTGTGAATAAAGAGTCATTTGGTTGATTATAGGTTGCTTCCACATTGGGGTTCAAAGAATTATCCAAAATATCTTAATTAACTTGGAAATCCCCCACTAAAATCAATAATTACCCGATTATCCACATAATTAAGAATTACCTCAAATTACTTGAAATAATACTTACTTTTAATACACTTTATACACCTTACTATCATGGCCATGTGGTACCTTGTATAGTACTAGTCCATAAATACCGGATATTTTAGCTCGTGCCATATTTTATCCGTAAATGCCAAACTTCGACGAAACTCATTTTCCTTGATTCGCTTACCCTTTTACCTTCAGGAATTTACTTATCACTTGTTTGAAGTAGCAAAATATTTATAATACCAAAATAATCTTATTCTCGAGCTTACATCGATTTATTTAAGATGAAATTTTAACGTAAAAAAATGCAGGATGTAACATCATTTCCTCCCCCCTCGCTTTGGGACATTTGTCCTCGAGTGTTGGATGATGCACTTATCATTCTCATAACCCATAGTTCTTGCGAATACTTTAGGACTTCTCTTTCCATCTAGGCAATTGTTCTGTGAAATAATCCCAAATTCAAGGGCATTGCCCCTTTAGGACTCTTTCTCACACCACAACTCGTGGTAGGAATCATTCCAATCTTGTAACTGTTGCTATCTTTCATCATCCAGCCTGTACGATTCTGACTTTGTAAGTGCGCCTATGTGACTATTCTCTCCTTTTTCCTCCATCTTTTAGCCAATCCCTAAGCCTCATTTTGTGAACATATACAAAGCTTAATAAGATTTCCCTCTGGGCATCTATAAGTACAATGAAGTTCTTCGTTTGATACTTTGTTGAACTTACGTATATTGTTATATCTTATTTCGTATACTCGATTATCCATTCGTATGACTTTACTACATCTAGGTAGGTCATACTATACCATAACTCTTACTTCGATTTATCGTCACTGAGGTTTGCTACTAAACTCCAGGTTACTGTTTCGCTGCTTATTATATATGCATAAATCCAAGTCCTTTAATGCTTCTTCATTACTCTTCATCTTAAGAATGATGGCCTACTCTCATATCATATTTTGTAACCCTTCTCCATCCATTGTTGATTCACCTCAATATTGATCTACACTCTACCACTGATAACATGAAACCTCTTACGTAATCACTAGGGCTCATGCTGCATCGAGGATCATTTAAGTGACTTTTTTATCACCTGGGGGCGATACAATGCTATATTTCCATAATCGTATTTCATAGCATCCCAATGTGATTTACCTTACGTGGAAATTTTAGTTATGTATAATTCATGAAATCATTACTCAATCGAAGGCCAAAACGACATCCTTCATCCATCACAATTACACCCTCATTCTACTATCAGGGCAGCATTCCATCTCTTCTAAATGCTACTAATCTTAGACTCTTTTGAGTTCATTCAGGCTTATTGTGAGCTTTCTATAACTTAGAGAGACCATTAGCTCTCTTGTTTTCATGGGCTTAATCCCGAGAACTTATCCATTCTCATCACTTTCTCACTCACCTTTTCTTATCCTTACTCCTGTCTTCCTAAAACCTGGTCGCTCTACCATACTTTAGCTTGCGACCTACACATGTCTATTTATACTACTTGCAACCTTCCTTCAACTTGTTTGCACCATAGATTTCCTTATGTTATTATGGAACATCAAGTGAGACATCAAATCGTCTCTAACTCTTCTTTACTCTCTTGACTAGGCCTCTCGATACCTAGAAACCATAGGCTGTAAGATATTCCACTGACAATGCCGCTATCATTCTTGGATACTGAATCCCAGTGCTTCTAGCCTTCTATCTACATTATGGACTATTCAAAACCTTCTACACTTGAGTATCTCGTAAGTTGTTCACCTTTACCTTCTTACCTTAAAATCTCGCATTACATTTTCTATCTCCTTCATGACCTCCCTTCCACATAAGTATAATTCACATCCACGATTTGAAGATCTATTATACTTGTTGGTCGAAATCCCAATGCACACGCAAGTGTACGTGGTCAACAAGTAATATAGGATTTAAGTCCAGATATCGTACCCACAGAGACTTGTATAAACTACTAGCTAATTCACTTCAATTATTCTTTAACCAAGCCAATACAAGATCAATGATGTATTAATTTATACTAAAATTCTATGAAGTAACTAACTATCAAGTAATAAGAACTATTGTAATGTATTCGATAGAGATAAATGTTCCAGGGTTATGGTCTATTCACCACTCATATTGCATTCTAATTAACTTTTCCTTTCATATAGTTCACTCATGGTTGCTAATTAATCGATAAGTATTCTCGTAGCCTTCTTCCGAAGCACTCCTCACCTATTCTCAATAGATTAATGCCTATATTCCTATGGAATTAATCTATCAGAACGCATTAAGATTACGATGT
>ML356424.1:0-50526 GCA_005239505.1 Nicotiana paniculata
AACACCTAAAATGCACGGTATATAATGCTAAAAATCATGAATTCTAGCCACGCATCAACCATGCTATGTATCCATGGCCTTCCAAGTACGGGACTGTACCGGCCATGTTGATTGGGAGGATGATTTCCCCCTTCGTCGTTTTGCTTGCCATATTGAATCCATTTAAGACTCCAGAGGCGGGGATGATTTGGTCGAGCAGACCGAGCTACTCCACGACCCTCGACCTGATTATATTGGCCGAGCTACCTGGATCCACGAGCACACATTGAATTTGAACTTTATTTCAAAGGAAACAAATTACCAGTGCATCTATATGAGGATGACACAAAGCCTCGATGTCTTCTTTGCTGAATGTACGAGTATCCTCGGGTATGTAGTCCCAAGTCTTCTTTTCCCTTGTGATGGATACTTTTGTTCGTTTGAATATGGGTCCCTGTGGGACGTCGACTTCTCCGATGATCATGTGTGATATGTTGTGGCTCTTCTGGTTCATTTTTCCAATTGGCATCTCTCTTTCTCTCTTGAAAGTGGTTCTTGGACCGGTCGCCGAGGAACTCTCAAAGGTGACCTTCGTTGAATAATAGGGCTACCTCATCTCGAAGTTGTCTACAGTCCTCAGTCCTATGACCATGAGTACTGTAGTACTTGAACATTAAGTTGGGGTTTCTCTTGGAAGGATCTGACTGCATGGGCTTGGGCCACCTGGCATCTCTAATCCTGCCTATGGCTGATACGATGTCTGAGGCATCGATGTTGAAGTTGTACTCTAACAATCGGGGTGCCTCCAATGGTCCCGAATGCCTATCGAACCTGGTTTTACTCATGAGTCCCCGAGAACTCTAGCCTCGATCCGCCCTTCGATCATTCCGAGGTACATTACGCCTCGAAGCGTTTCTCCCATCCTCGACATATGGTTGGTATCTTTCCTTGTTCGATCTCGGCTCCCTTTCTGCATTCCTGGATTATTTTGCTAATAGCCTGCTTGGATATACCGAGCCCGAGGGGGCTCCAAATTAGTCGTCCTCGACCCTGATTTTGGATTGATACATGTTGTGCACATCCGCCCAAGTTACGGCGCGATACTCGATTAAATTATATTTCAGCTGCTTCGTAGCTATTGAGCTTCGTTCGTTTAAGCTCAGAGTGAAGGCTTGCACTGCCAAGTCATTGGATACTAGTGGTAATTCCATTCGCTCCTTCTGAAAGCGGGATACGAACTCCCTTAGCATCTCGTTCTCTCTTTGTTTAATTTTGAAGACATCGGACTTCCTTGTAGCAACTTTTATGGCACCAGCATGTGCCTTCAGACAAGATTTCTCCAAATTTCTTCAACAGGACAGACTCGATCTCGTTGTCCTTTAAGTCGTTTCCTTTTATACCACAAATATATGTGGTGATATGCTTATTGGGATCCGTGGTCCCGTTTTACTTTGGGATATCGGGCATCCTGAACTTCTTCGGAATGGGCTTCGAAGACGCACTCGATGGAAATGTTTTCTGCACGAACTTCTTCGAATCTACACCTTTCAAAATCGGAGGTGCGCCCGGGATCTGGTCGACCCTCGAGTTTTAGGTTTCCACTTTTTTATCGTTGTCATCTATCTTCTTTTCTCATGACTCAACCCTTTTAGTGAGTTCCTCGAGCATCCTCATGATAGTTGGGTCTGTTCCTGACCCATTATTACTTGATCTTTCTGGTGTTGGCTCAACTTGAGGAGCTGTTTCCGGTCCTGCTATGCTCGAAGTTTTTTGTTGACTCTGTAGCTGAGCAATAGCCACTTGTTGTGCTTGTAACATTTCAAAACTTGCTTGTAGTTTGACTTCTTATTGAGCATGTGTTCTTTGTACGTTAGGTTGGTCACCTCCGCGCACACTTCCGTCAGTATCAGTACTTAAATCGATGTACAATTCATTTCGTGAACCTACGTCGACAGGGATTGGTGTTGGTGCTGCCCCAGGTTTGCGTGTTACACCGTCGACTGAGGTTGTTGCAGTGTTCTCTCCACGGATTTCAAGAGAGTCATTTTCGTGTGCGTTTGCTGAGTTAAAGTTATTTTTTACCTGAAATCAAAGAATCTTGGACAAGGAAAAGGGTGATGAATAACTTGGGTTATCAGAAAACTAGCACCAAAACAATCCCTATTATTCTTACCCCCGCAGCGGGCGCCAAACTGTTTACCTTGAAAATGGTGTTAACAATAATATTTTATTTGTGGTTCTAAAAATACGTGATTTATTCCAATGCTAGTTAATAATCAAGAAAAGATAAGTGTAAGTAAGCAAAAAGTGATAGCCAAAACAACGTTACAAAAGGGACGGGGGCCTCGAGCTCGATAGTCTCGGGGGCCTAGAGGTCAGTCGATGATAGTAGATTATGAACAATAAATGAAGAACAATAAAGCTAAAGGAGCACATTAAATGAGAAAATCAAAGTAGAATGTTCTATTGCAGTGAATGTTGTGTGTTGCAAAAATGATTGGGGTCCCCTTTATATAGGAGGGGAAAACCCCAACATAGTACATATCTAATTATGACAAAGAATGCTATTGGTACAGCTGTATAACGGCATAGTACGGATTCGTACTATCTCTTACAGACCTTATCTGTCTTAGCCACGTGTCCTTGGGAATTTCCCGCCTTTCATTGACTCTAGTCAATTTTGCATTGCCCCGAGGTAGGCCGTGTCAGGCCTTCGATACACTCTCTCGAGGTATGCATTCTGAGATAGGGTTTAGACTCTACTTTGAACCCTCTGAGCTCGAGCTTGGGAAAAGACCTCGAAATCGGACTCCTCTGATTTCGGCCGTATACACTTTGCCACATCAAAAGAACCAAAACAACCAATCATATCCATTACCATGTTAATCCAACCTACTAGCAAGTTGTCCTATTTCTCTGAGTTCCTTCCAAATTGCCTTCAACTTAACACTTCTCCTTACCAGTACTCTACAACCCTTAACCCAACTCTCACCACAAGGGATCCTAGCATTATAACACGTAGTCTTAAGGCCCATAACCCATTGTATTCCCTCTTAAGCATCCAAAAATGCCACATCCGAGATATCCACTTTGAAGAGACCTTATGTGAATCTAAATTTGTTTCTTTAACCTCTCTGATACGGCAATATAGAATCTACAATGATATAGAAATATTGTGAGTCTCGACACTATCCATAGCAAATCTCAATTCTTAGCCTTTATAAATATGAAAATTTCTCAAATACCACATGAATCTGGAACTCATTAGAACCTTCTCAAGAGTCATCCACCTTATTCTAATCACGAATGCACCGTCCAAACGAGTCGAACAACATGTGCTCCATTAACACACCAATACCCAAAGAAGTAACCTCACCTCAATGCAACTGAATGACTCCCTTTTTAATTAGAACCCATCACAAATAACGAACCTAAATCATTCTAGATCTCCATCTATCCATTGAGCATAATACATCATGCATCTAGAAATTGCCTTGCTCAAGTAATCCTCAAAACCAACTGCTTCAAGTCATAACTGATTCACAAACATGCCTCAGGCCAAAACTAAAGTACACATAACTTGCAACTTGATTGTCAATAGCAGACTCCTTCACTTGGATCAAAGCCATAGAACACAACATCCGATAACCTAAGATGTCCTTACTCTATTACTGTCATAATCCTACACTATAGTTCAGTTGAATCCTTCATAAGCTCATGTAACAAAAATCGTAAAAAATCAAAAGCTCATGTAACACAATCGTAAAACATCTCAAATCAACTGCTAAGATTACATCCATCCTCGCGGGAGTCAAGCCAACTTCCCCAAGTGATCCAACTCAAAGTTGCAATACATGTAACCCACTGGTAGGAAGAAACTCTCCACATAATCATCATAAGAATCACACAACCTCAGGACATCCCGCATGAGATAACCTATCTGCTTAGCCATAAACTGGCATCTCCCCATGCTGTTTTATGGCCACAACCACTATATGATCACTAAATCTTCCCGAGTCATAACTCGTCAACAAAACTTGAAAATCTACTTCATCTGACAAATGAACAACATAAAAGATCCCTAACACGCTCATAACTCGAGACTATACAACACATCAAGACAAAAAACATGCACTCAATAGTCTTTTTCACATCCCAAGAAAACTCTTCTCGTCACATTCAAGCCATCTGAACAAATCTCGCAGTCACATCATACTCATCATATAGTCATCCAACCACTCACCGATCCATAAATCTCACTCCTGGGGACACTACCAAACATATAAATCTAAAAGCACATGCTTAAACATTTGAAACTACCGAGCCCAAGTTGTGGCCAAACCTGGCTTCAACTCCTCTAAAGCACAGAAAACACATCTCACACCTCATCCATATAATCACAAGTCATTGATGCACAGCTGATATCGAGTTCTCACATAGAATACGAGTGAGTGGATGAAATTCAAAAAGATACACTTCAAGCTGAATCAAAGCCGCACAAAAAGAAAAGAAATATAGAAAGTTTATCCTAGACGCCATGTAGCCTCTTCAAGATAGGTATGAACATCAGCATACCGATCTGCAAGACTCTACTAGACACTTGGTCATGATTCATAGAACCTATGAACCTAGAGTTCTAATACCACCTTGTCATGACATAAAATCCACTAGCCAAACCACAAATTCACAATTTCCAAAGAAGATAAATATGAACTCAATAAATGAAACATCTGAACTTCTATAAAAAATCAAAAGGATAGGAAGTACGAATCACGAGCTTCTAAGACTTATATTTTAAAAAGTTGACATGAAATAAATACATCATATGTTCGAAATACAAAAATAGTTTATCAAAGATAAAGCTACCAAGGAAAAGTGGAAGCTATATTTGTGACAACCCGGCCGGTCATCTTGAGAGTTTTTGCCTCGATTCTTATTAATTGTTTTCACTGTATCTATTTCTGCTATTGTAACTTGTTGGGGGGGTTCGTTTGGATTTTCGGAGTGAATTGAGACACTTAGTCTCTTAATTGGAAGCTTGAATTAGAAACGTCAATCAGATGTCGACTTGTGGGTAAACAACCTCGGATATGAATTTTGATGGTTATGTTAGCTCTGTTAGGTAATTTTGTACTTAGGAGTGCATCTGGCATGTGATTTGGAGGTCTGTAGTAGAATTAGGATTGAATTGGTGAAAGATAAATATTTGGCGATTTTGGCCGGCAGTGGAAATTTTGATATCGGGGTCAGATTATATTTGTGGAGGTTAGAGTAGGTTTGTGGTGTAATTTTTGATTTGTGTGCAAAATTTGAGGTCAATCGGACGTGGTTTGATAGGTTTCGACATCGGTTGTTGAATTTGGAAAATTCTAAGTTCTTTAAGTTTGAATTGGAGGATGATTCATGATTTTAGCATTGTTTGATGTGGTTTGAAGGCTCGAAAAAGTTCGTTTGGTGTTATTATTGGTTGGCATATTTGGTTGATGTCCCCGGGGCCTCGAGTAAGTTTCATGTGCTTAACGGAATGAGTTGGGACTTGGGAGAGTTTTTTAAGTTGCTGGTTCTGGTGTTTCGGCACCTGCGGTGGGAAGTCCGCAGGTGCGGTTAGGGTGGGCATAAAATCCGAAAAATTAAATTCCGAACCGAATGAATTCGATGTTTCAGTTTCGGTCTTTTTCGGTATTTCGGTCCAATTCGGTATTGAAATTTCGGTATTTCGGGACGGTTCTCGGTATTATAATTTTAAAATTTTGGTGTACCGAAATACCGAAATTTTAACACATTTATTTTTGACACTACCTATATAGACTGCCTACCCAGTGCCCAGCCCCAGCCCCTAAGCGACGCCCAAGCCCCTCAAGCTCAACTGCCCAAGCCCACTCTAAACTCTAAAGATTAGGATTTAGGGCATTACTCTTTGGTTAGGAAATTTTAGCAAGTATAAACGCAGTCTCTGACTCTCTGTTCACCTTCTTCAGTCTTCAGTTCTTCACCCACGCTTTCCGATTTCTGACTTCTCTCTCCTCACTCCTCACTCCTCACTCAATCATTGGATTATTTCAAAGTTCAACTCTCCGGCCAGGTTCATATGAATTTTCTATGATCTTTATTCTGTGATTGTTTGAAGTTTCTTTCTATATTTTGTAAATCCTGTCTCTATTTTTAAGTTTTGAATTTTAATTTCTGAAAGACTCATTTTTGCCAATAATTTGTTTACTCAAGCAACAGATGGAAATTTGTGTAATTTTGTGTAAATTTGGACTTGTCTTGTATCAATGTTTGGATTCTAGGTATTTCAGGTGAGGTTATCAAATTTATAGTAAAATTTACTCCATCGTATTCTTCTTTCTTTTTAAATTTTTAAGGTAGGACACGTTTAGGTAATTTATGGAAAGTTACCATACGAGTTTTAATCAAAATGTAATTCTTGGAAACACATGTTATATTTCAGACAAAGTGAGAGAGATATGAGATTGTTCCATTTGGTCGCTTGTAGATACACCTACCTGTTTTGCTCTGTAGTGATAATAAGTAACCATATTAATTAAGAGGGGATATAATTAAATCCTCTATAATGCTTGCTAACAGCAAACCCCATTCTGTGTTTATTCCAACGCCTATCACTTGAAAATGAACACTGATGTGTTTAAAATTGAATGGCTGGTGAGTTTTGTGAACTTTAAAACATCCTGTTGATTGTTGTTGCTTTCAATTTATTATGTATACTGAGAAGTTTCTAATTCTTCACAAAACTTGTATTTTTGTTTCTATATCTGAAGTTTTATTTTAGCCACTTGTTACACTTTATTGCATTTTCTTCTACCAAACAACACTGGGGAATCCAAGTATACTATTTCAATTTAAATCAGATAACTTGTCTTGTATCAATGGAGAATAGAAATGGACCACATTTAGGATTTTACTCAAGATTTTAGGACCACACAATCTTATACTATCTCTATTTGTATAGATGGCAAATGAAAGTTCAAACAGTGTTGTCGGTGCAAGTGAAATCTTACCTATTAATCAAGATAGAAACACCAACATCATTAATACTCAAGATTCTAATAAAATAAAAGCCATGCAACCTAGATCTGACGTTTGGAATCATTTTGATAAAGTTGAGGTAAATGAGGTTGGTAAAGCAAGGTGTAGATATTGTAAGCAAGTTTTTGTTGCTTACTCATCTAATAATGGAACAAGCGGATTGAAATCTTATTTGAATAGATGCAAGAAATATCCACCTAACATTGATAAAGATAAAAGTCAAACATAGTTAAATTTTTGATCTTGCCAAAGTGATGAAGGAACACTTTTTGATCAAGAAGTGGTTAGGAGGACCTTAATTGAGATGATAGTTATTTATGAACTACCATTTAGCTTTGTAGAAAATGAAGGCTTTATGATGTTTATGAGAAAAACTCAACCATAATTTCGGTTTCCTTCCCGTAGAACAATAACAAGGGATTGTTATGAAGTTTACGGTTAATTGAAGAAAAATCTAAGAAAGTATTTTAGAGAAGCACAACCAAAAAGTTGCCTCACAACAGACACATGGACTTCATTACAAAGAATAAATTATATTTGTTTGACAGCTCACTTCATTGATAGGGATTGGAAGTTGCATAAAAGAATACTAAATTTTTGCCCTATCACTAGTCATAAGGGTGAAGAGATGGCTAAAGCTATTTCAAATTGTTTCCTTGAATGGAAATTAGACAAGCTACTCACTGTTACTGTGGACAATGCTTCTTCAAATGATGTGACAGTCAAAGAATTGTCTAAAAAGTTAGATATGTGAAAAAATAATATGATGGGTGGTAAACATCTTCATGTGAGATGCATGGCTCATGTATTAAATCTAATTGTGCAAGATGGTTTGAAAGAAATTGATGCTTTTGTCTCACGTGTTAGAAATATTGTGAGGTATGTCAGAGCTTCGTCTGCAAGGACCTTAAAGTTTAAACAGTGTTGTGCACATGTAAAGGTAGAATGTACCAAAACATTGTGTTTGGATGTTCCTACTAGGTGGAATTCCACCTATTTGATGTTGCATATGGCACAAAACTTCGAAAAGACCTTTGACAAGTTTCATCTTTTTGATGATGGGTTTTCTGCTTATCAATGTTCTAGTGAAGATGGTAGTAATGTAGGTCCTCTTGAATCTGATGATTGGGTGAATGTGAGGAATGTGATACAATTTCTTGCAAGATTTCACGAGCTCACAAAAAAAGTTTCAGGTTCACGTTATGTCACTTGTAATGCTCATTTTGAGGATGTATCTGAACTTTATTGTTATTTGAAAATGTGTTTAGTTAGTGAGGATGAGAATTTGAGAAAAATGGTTGAGCGAATGCAAGAAAAGTTCAAGAAGTATTGGGGTGAGCCTGAAAAGATGAATAAAATGATTTTTATTGCTTCCGTCTTGGATCCACGTAATAAATTTGAATATTTAGAGGGAGCACTTGAAGAACTTTTTGGGGAGGAAAATGGGAAGAAAATAAATGCTGAGGTTTATGCTTATATGAATTCTTTGTCTGAAGAGTATCTAAATAAGTATTCAACTGGATCTTGTCCTTAATCTCCATCTATTTATACTTCATCTAATAACACATCTAATACATCTAGTGGAAGTGTTATAAATTCAGCATTAATAAGGACGAAGCTTCAGTTGAAGAAACAAAAGGAAGACAATTGAAGTGGGGGTGCTAAATCGGAGTTGGATAAATAGATTAGTGAAGAACAAGAGCCTTTTAGTGAAAAATTTGATATCTTAAGTTGGTGGAAAACACATGCTCCTAGATTTCCTATTCTTTCGGAGTTGGCTTGTGATGTGTTGGTCATTCCAATTTCTAGTGTGGCGTCGGAATGCGCGTTTAGCACCGGTGGCCGTATTCTTGATTCATTTAGGAGGTCATTGACTCCTAAATATGTGCAAGATCTTATTTGTGTTCAAGATTGGCTTAGAGAAGAGAATAATTCTATTAGTGTTGAAGAAGACTTGAAGTATCTTGAGGAAATCGAGCTTGGTAAGCTTTAATACTTAGTTCAAAATAATATATCATACTTGTTTATTTTTCATTTTCATTGACATATTTGGTCGAATTATCTTTAGATATGGAAAATAATGGAAGCACTACTGGCATTGCTTAATGTATAGTTGCAACTTACAACTTGAGTGGTAAGTTTAATACACTATTTGTTTGGTGATATGCTTTTGTAGTTTTGTTTTATTATCATCAATAATATCATCCTTCGGAAAAACCTCAAGGGGTATCAAATTATCTTAACAAAAACACATTGAGACACAAAGAAAAATGGGGTTCGATCATCGGACCCTCAAAAAATCCAATGGGTATTAAAAACACATGGTAAGGCATAAAGAAATTTTCACTAAGTCTTTTGGCCGAAAAAGGGATATAATAGCGTGTGGCCAAATCGGTCCAATTTAAAGAGCCTAAGGGCCAATACAAAGAGCCTAAGGGCCAAAAAAATTAGAGTTAGAGACCTCGCTCTCACTCGATTCAGACCCAAGGGTTCCGCTCTTCCGGGATCAAATAAAGTCGATTATGGCTCGAGGATTGGTCAAAAAACCCTAAGGGATATATTGTTGTAAACTCAAAACTTACCCGTCGTCTAATAGAAGCCTAAGGGTTTACTTTATTCGAACTTGGTTATAAAGATAACACATCTATGGATTCGATCAAGCTCCCCGAGACAAAATCTCGAGTGAATTTCCGAGCTCGGAGACTTACCCTCGTATAAACGGAAAACTCAAAGGTTTGCTTTGGCTACAAACTAAAGTTAATAAGATTGCAGCGATGAGAATTTTCAACATTTTCAATAAAGGAGAAAAGCATATCTAGAACTGAAAACATACGAAGGCATCGAAGAGAAATTTTCTATTATATATCAAATAGTCTGTACAAAAGGCCAATCAAGTCCTTACACAAAAAAAAAGATACGAGAAAATAAAATCCTAAAGACCTAATCCACACCAGGATCCACGTCATCGGGAGCCACATATTTGGGAGCCGCTTTGTTCGACGGCCTCATCCCCATAATCTCCACTCTCGGATCCACTAGCGGAATCCTCTTCATCAGAAAGCAAGGTTGCAGCCTCAACTTCCAAAGCTTTGGCACTTTCGATCTAAGCTGAGAGGTCGAAGCCACGAGCATGCACTTCCTCAAGAGTCTCTCTCTAGGATTGTCGCCTGGCATGGTCGTCGGCACATGACAACTTGACTTCATCAACAACTGAGATCTCCTGCGCCCGAATGTTGGCAGCCTCGGCATGAGCAGAGTAAGAGGCTACAAGTGCCCCTGCCACAGACTTGGCTTTTGAAAACTCGGTGTCCAGCTTAGCCTCGAACTCTTCAATTTTGCGGGCCCGTGCCAAGATTTACTCCTTCACACTTTGGAGCTAGCTCTCGGCTGAAATCAGTTGGGCTCGAAGTGCATCCTTCTCCGAGGCAAGACACTCCGTATGTTGTCTCCATCCTAGAGTTTCAACCTCCTTCATCTTAGCCTCCTCTCGAAGTTGTTCAAACAGCTCGCACTCTTGCTGGACCTACAAAACCAAAGGGTTAATTTTCAAAGTCGAGCTAACACATAGCAAATCCTTAAGACATTACGTTACCTATTCGATGAGTTTGGCCTGATCTCGACGAGCTCTCGTGATTTCGGATCGAAAGGTCACAATCTCCTACTCCTTTTGAACGTAGAGGAGTTTGAGGCCATCCCTCTCCTCCAAAAGCTTCTTGAGCTCGGCCTCACATCGGGATAGCTCAGCCCGAGATCTGGAAGAGGCTTCTGGTAGAGCACCATGCTCTGCACACAAAGAAGAGAGTCAGGTTTGAAAATATATGAAATAAACACAAGTGTAAATACGAAGAAATGGAACTTACATGTTTCAGAATTCGCTAAGCCTCGTCGAAAACACTCTCTGAATATGTCATTCCCTTCATGGGCCAGCCCCACGTCAGGAGTTCTCATAGCCCGAGCATCCTGGAATTGCTCTTCGAAGAACGTAGGGTCAGGCGGCGAGTCATCTATATTAATTTCCCAAAGCGAATCGCTAGGGGCATTCTCTTCTATTTGAAGAGCCTTGGAGCTAGATCCTTGAGGCACACTCGCCAGTTGTTCGTCACAGTGGGGTGCATTTTTATCATTTGATGACTCGGGGACTCCGCTCGGACTTCCCTCCGAAATTCCTTCGGTTCAAGATTGAACCATCTCAACTATCACTGTCTCAGTTGCCTTGGAAGCTTCAGTACTTCCCCTCTCCTAAGCTATCAACAAGTTGTGGTCATCTTGTACTGCTTCATCCTCCTCCCAAAGCTGTTGAGCCACATCAGCAGGTAAAGCAGTAGGGTCGATCTTCGAATTTGGGGCCCTGCTCTTCCCGAGCTTCGGGGTATCGAGAGATGAGGCCCTTCACCTTTTCCTCTCTTTGAGAGGCTATGGAACCTCCTCTTCCCCAGGTGGAGGTGGCCTCATGACTACATTTTCTCCAATGTCTGCATGAAGAAAGACTGAGTTAAACAACGGTATTCCTACTCAAAGGCATCGACGTATGAAAAGAGGGGCTCACTGTAGTTCCTAGCTTCCCACTGACCCCTGGACAAATCACGCCAACAACACTTGGCGTGCGAAGAAGTAGAGACCAGTTGTGGGACCCAACCATCGAGGTCCGGAATAGAGCCGGGAAACCAAGGGCAAGATGCACCATAAAAAGGAGCTTAGATCAGGAGACAAATCAAGAAAGAAAAAAATGAACACCATCGACGAAATCGGACTTACGTTTCATGTTCGACTCCTCGGGGAATGGCATTTTCTCGGTAGGAATCAGATCGGAGGTCTTGATTCGGATGAATCGACCCATCCAGCCCCGGTCCTTGTCCTCGTCTATGCCCAAGAACAGTGGCTTCGTAGCCCGACGCTGGAGCTTTATTAACCTCTGTAAATGTGAGGGCTATATAACCTAATTAAATGGTCGATGGTGAAAGACATCCCCTCGACTTTGCTCGAAAAGAATTTGAGCAGGATTACGATGCGCCAAAATGAAGGATAGATCTAGCCCAGGGTCACCCGATATTGGCAGCAAAATTCGAGTATGACCGGATCTACAGGGCCCAATGTGAGAGGGTAAGTGTAAACACTTAAAAACCCTTTCACATGGGTAGTGATGTCCTCCTCAGGGAAAGGGATCACCACCTCTTTGTTGCCCCAATTACAATCCTCTTTCACTTTCTCGAGATTGTCTTTAGATATCGAGCAAATATACCGGGACATGGGCTCACATCGAACAGGAACTGAGAGAGGCATGTCTTGAACTCGGAAGTCAGTTCACACGGCCCAGGAATGTACTCTTCAATACGAGGCTCCACCGGTGTCTTATCGCCGGCCGGCCTTGACGGGAAGGCTTTTTCCTTATGCGGTACCGTCTTAGAGGTTTTAGCCATTGGTGTAAGTGAAAGAAGAGAAAGGTAAATTTAGTAGTTCTGGTGAAAATTACGGCGGCATAATAGGCAACAATAGAAAGAAGATAAGAAGAGTTAGGAAGCTGAGGGATTTGATCAAAGAAAAAGTAAAGTTGGAGTCAACAAGGGAGATGGTATTTATAGGCTCACAGTGACGGTTCGGTAGTACTAGTGGCCAACCGCCAACTGACATGCATTGATGATTTGGGGAACCAAATCGACGGGATGTTTCGGTCAAATCCGTCGCTAATGTCATGAAGACGACTTCACGATCGAGGTATTAGGGAATCGAGGCTCACATCAATTCTTATCATTTTACTCTAAGAAATGCGGTTTTATGGGCATGAGGGACTGCATCTAGATTAAGCTCATAATGAAGCGAGCTCGAGCTCGAAGATACAAAGACTGAAGGGTCGAAATCGGGCATGACCAACATCGAGAACGAAACAACGAGATATCAGTGATCGACCATAGATTTCGACGGGAATCTCGGGAGTGACAAAACCGCTAATGATTATTGACGTCACTCATGGATTTTATTTCCGAAATTAGAGTTTTACCTGATTTAGGATTCCTCTACTATATAAATACGAACCCTGTTCATTTTTAATGATCACAGACACTTACTGAGAAATAATACTACGCTACTCTTTACTTGCTTACATTTTTTGCTACTGTTCTTATCTCTCTTAACATTTGACCTCGAGCCTGCTCCCTATCGAGGTCAACGATTTGCTGTAATACTTGTTTGATTTATCTTTACCGTTCAATTCGTTTACTTAACTCGTCATTTATTAATTGGTATTAAATCAAATGATGTATCCTTAAATCACAATACAAGTTTAATTGTTACTCGTATTTTGAGGTAAACAGTTATATTTCATCAATCTATTGTTGTTTTCTTTATTTAATTAAGGAATTTGAGTGAGAAAGTTGGGAAAATAGGGGAAAAGTTCCCCCTACCAAATTTCTGAGTTTTGATTGGGATTTAGACATCGGAATTGAATAATTTTAGTACGAGTGAACTCGTGAGTGAATGGATGTCCATTTTTTTTTTACTTTTACCCGATTTCGAGATGTGGGTCCGGGGAGGCTTTTTAGGGAGAATTTCTAATTTCTTATTTTAGTTTTGATCTCAGTAGCTTGATTAGTTCTTTGTAGTTGTATTCATGTTATGTAATTGATTTTGGCTAGATTTGGTCCATTCGGAGTTGGATTTTAGTGGAAAGTGCGTTGTTTCGGATTGATTTGAGCTTGAGCTTGGTTCGAGGTAAGTGGCTTGCCTAACTTTTTGTGGGGGAACTCCCCTTAGGATTGGTATTATTTTTTATATATGAGCTTCGTGTACGTGCGGTGACGAGTACGTACACGGGCTAATTGTTATAAAAACCCGATTTCTACTAAGTAATAACTTTTTTTTCCTTCTTATTTGAATCTTATCAGCATGTGCAGTATCCTACTAGACTAGTATAGCATGCCTACTTACCTTAACTGTTTATCTGAACTACGTGCAGCATGTCTAGTGAATTTACATGTTTTTCTTAACTTGTACTTAGGCTAAATCGTAGGATCTCATGTTATAATTATTGAATTCCATTGTTTGGGCTGCATATTTACTTTGGACTACAGAATAGTATTCGGGAGATCCCCATACTCTGCATATTTACTTTGGGACTACAGAACGGTATTCCGGGAGATCCCCATGCTCTGTATATTTACTTTGGGACTACGAAACGGTATTCCGAGAGATCCCCATGTCTTGCATATGTACTTTGAGACTACGGAACGGTATTCCGGGAAATTCCCCTGCACATTTACGTTTGGGACTACGAGACGGTATCTCGGGAGATCCCTTATTGCCATGTTGTGTACTGAGTTATTATCCTTCTATGGTTTCTTCCTTGTTCAATTCCAGTCTTTATTATACTGCGATATTCCATTATATACCAGTAAAGCCCTGACCTAACCTCGTCACTACTCGACCGAGGTTAGGCTTGGCAATTACTAGGTACCATTGTGGTATGCTCACGCCCTTTCATGCACATGTTTTTCGTGTGCATATCCAAGTTCATCTTACCAGCCTCATCACTAGTTGCAGTCGCTGCTGCTTATTGGAGACTCAAGGTACATCTACCCACGCCCGCAGATCCTCGGAGTCCCCCTCTATCCCCTTATGTTCATTTTTCCCTCTTTCTGTAGAAAATGATGTATAGAACAGTTAAGACTTTGTAGTAGCTTGTGACTTACTGTGTTCTGGGTTTTGGGATTGTTTCGTACATTTTAGAAGCGATAATTGTATATGTCGAGCGGCATTCAGTTGCTTATTAGATTATTGTTATTGTTAGTGGTTAATGTTCCTGTTTTTATTTCACTTCTGTAAAGTTTTAGACTTACCTAGTTGAAGAGACTAGGTTCCATCACGACAAATTCACGGATGGAGAATTTGGGTCGTGACAATATCGGGAGAGCAGGTACATCTTCAACGCTGGATTTTGCCATGCATAGCAACATCGGGTCCAATATATGCACGCAAGGTGCAGAAATGTAGTATGAGTACAACCGACCCATGTACTCAATAAGTAACAAATCTAACCTCAGGTTGAAAGCAGTGACGAGCTCAGAAGACTGTCAGAAGCCAAACACCAATATCCAATAACAACTCATAATAATATAATGGGAATAGTAAAGGTAAATAACTCAAGAGATATATGCTCATCTCGTTCACAGTTACGGAAAAGTAAGCATGCATTTCAAGTAAAACAATCAATTCCAAATCTCACCACTGAAAAACAACTAACGATAAGTTTATCAAAGAACGATATTCCCAAATCACAACACCAAATAAGAATTTTCGTTTATCAATTAGCACGAGAAAAGTACATCTACATACCTCCATGTATGTATACATGTCAAATCATGAATTATCATATACTGCTTAGCATGAGGAATATACAACTCTATACCTACATGTCAAATATACATGTCAAATCATAAATGTGACATTACTGTCTAGCATGAGAAAAATAAATCTCTATGCCTACATACCAAGTATGCATGTCTAATGAATGATTTCATGGTGATATCCCCAGGTACTCTCTCTCAACATACTCAGGTTGTCTATCTCAAATTCTTACTTCATCATACACAATCACTCAGCACTATATATATGCCTAGAATCAATGCCTCCACATATGTGTATATCACTCTGCATGCGGCTACTGCTTGTATGTCAAACTATGGAGGGGCGGATCCTGCCCAAGCGCTAATTAAAAATCAATATGGCTTGCTGCGGCGTACAACCCGATTAATAATAATAATAATAATAATAATAATAATAATAATAATATTATTATTATTATTATTATTATTATTATTATTATTATTGTTATTATTATTATTATTATCTATATATCTATATAATGAAGGGCTAAGCCAGGTGACATGGCAAATGGCAAAACTCGATGATCAGAATTCTTTTTATCTTTTCCCTCAATTTTTTAGGCTTTATCCTTTTTTTCCATTAATTAATTAACTAATTAACGTTGAATGGTTAAGTTATTGGAGAAACACTAACATTTCTGTATCCTTCGTTGATATTCGTAGCTTTAACAAATCGTTCTCCATGGCGGCAATTCGAAACGCTGCTATCTGTCCGCTCTTTCATTTTAAAAGAGTCCCTTTCATTTATTTCATTCTTCAGTGTTCCAACGATCTTTCTCTTTGACCACTCGAAATCTATGAATGCCACTATCAAAATTCCAGCACATGTGACTGGTAATGCAGAATTCATTCATGCACTATGGAGAGAAAGAAACAGTAGAATATTTGAAAATGCAAATAGAGACTGTGTAAGTTTTGAAAGAGAGATAGTGTATATATGCAACTTCAGGGCTTAGGGGGATATGGCTAATGCAGAAGCTTATTTCTAATTGCTTAGCTCATTTTTTGTACTCGAGGTTTAATCCAGGAGCTTAGATAGCATATTTTGTATAGGGCTTGGATTTGGAGTTATCCTGGAGATTAGTTAGCAGTGAACTTGATATGTTTTGTATTAATGAAAACAGTAATTACCAATATAAAAAAAACTCTAGAAGTAATTTAGGTGTTTATGACTAATTGTTTTGAGGATTATTTATTTAGATAAGTGGTGATTGAACAAAATTTATTAGTTTTTCTTTTTTTTTCCATACTTTAAGTTTTTATATCTGAGTAAATCTATAAAGTCTATCCCAAGTAATTGATATGTTTACGCCGCACGAAGCGCAAACAAATTTACTAGTAATAATAAATATGATATGCAAATGAAGGCACAATGACTGAGTTTATAATCACAATAAAATCAATAAACTCAAAACAACAAAAATAGTCTCACTGGGTCACAACTCAGATAATCAAACAAGTAAGCAGAACACGGATAAGAAGATATAACAACAAACAACTACGATAAAAGTCTAAAAGTAACCTCGTATCATGATTATCCCGGTGCATGCCCGTCACCTAGCATGTGCGTTATCCCAACACTTCACAAATAACAAAGTTCCAGGGATAATTACACTCAAACTCAAGTTTAGAAATGTTACTTACCTCGAACGATCCAAATCAAATATCGAGCAAGCCAAACAATACTCTAGAAACACCATCATGCATGAATCAACCTCTGAACGACTCAAAACTAACCAAAAGAACCTCAAAAATATCAAATAATGCAATAGAAAATAAACGCAAATAGAAAAGGTCGAATCTTTAATCATATACTCAAAGTTAACCATTCGAATAAGAGTCCAAATCTTCTAATTTCATCCAATTCCAATTCTGAATCGATGTTCAAAACTCAATTAATTCACTTTAATTTTTTTTTGATAAAACCCCCCAAATCTCCAATAAAAATATTGATTAATTCACAAATGAACTATTGTAATAATGTTAAATACGAAAATGAGGTTATATACTGACCCCGATGAAAACACGAGAAGAACGTCGCGGAATCACCTCAATCAGAGCTCTAGAACTCATGATATGCTCAAAATACCAAAAGAATGTAATCTGATTTTTTTTTACACAGGGATTTCCGCTTTTGCGCCCAAAAATCTGCACATGTGATTTTCCAGATGTCATTTCCGCCTTTGCGGATCATTTTTCGCACCTACGGGGTCTCAAATGCGGACCCAACTTCGTATTTGCGATGCACCAGCACTAGCTTTCTTCTCCAACACTAAATTGAGCACAACTACGACGCCCAAGTTCGACGATTATTTTTGCTATGGCTCCATTATAATGATATAGATCTAATGCTACAATCAAGAAAAAATTTGGAGTTCATTTTCTTAATGTGGTACCATTTATTCTTGAATAAACAACGTCTAAACCTAAAAAACGAGCGCTACACAACCCAAACATATTTAAAACTCACCCAAGCCCCTCGAGACCCCGTCCGAACATACCAATAAGTCCCAAAATATAACTTGGACCTGATCGAGACCTAAAATCCGACATAACAATCTTAAAAAACGAATTGCAACTCGAATCGAACTTGGTGAACTTTTGAACTTTCAACTTCCAAAACTCATATTGAATCATAAATCAACTTGGAATGACCTCAAATATTGCACACAAGTTTCAAATGACATAACAAACTTATTCCAACTTCTGGAACAACAATTCGAACCCGATATCATCAAAGTCAACTCTCGGTCAAACTTATGAACCTTCCAAACTTTTGAATTGCCAACTTTCGCCAATTAGGGCCAAAATCTTCTAGAAGCATCCAAATGCAAATCCGGGCACACACCCAAGTCCAAAATCATCGTCCAGGCCTAAAGGAACCATCAAAACTTCAATTCGAGGTCAAATACATAAAAGTAAAACTTGGTCGAATCTCCCAACTTAAAGCTTCCTATTTAAGAATCATTATTCCAAATCAATTCCGAACAACTCGAAGACCAAAACGGATGATGCACATAAGTCATAATAGGTATGTAAAGCTACTCATGACCTCAAACCATCAAATTAGATGTAAATTCTCAAAACGACCGGTCAGGTCGTTACAGGTTCATAGGCGTTTTGGTTTCATGGTGGCATTTTTGATTGTTTTCCCCGAAAAGAAGTAAAAGATAGATATCTGTCTATCTGGGGCTGTGTCCCTTTTGACAACCAAGGCCAAATATACGTATCATAGCGCTTATGATATTCTCAGACATCTACCGAGCTCTAACATCTTGTAAGTCCGGAGCAAAGTTCTTTGAAGGGTTTAATATTCTATTGAAAATATGGTTGATCGAGTATCTCCGTCATCACCCTAGATACATGAACTATAGTATAGAAGAGAACTACATGGAGGAGTATGAAGAAAGGGTAAATGGACGCAATTCTCCTGAGGGTGTTGAAGCTTGGACCACACACCTCTGATCATTGTTCGCAAACCGGGTCGAGTGGACTCTTGGTTGGCTCCATATCAGAGAAGTCATACATATGTCTACCTTCCGGTGTTATCTTTTTTTATGGGCACCCAGAGTGTCCAGCCTTACGTTCCACATAGAGTCCCTCGCAAGTTGGGCAAGTACCAGGTTGTCCCATGATGAAGATTTGAGTGATCATGTACTTGAGTTGCACCTAGAATCCCATTCATCGAAAGTTTGGTTCGGCAGATTTGGGATGGGTGTCACTTTCTAAAGTCTGGCACACAAGTACAACATTCTGTAAATGGTAAATTGGAGCCGGCTTATGTTGCATGGTATGATAAATGACTCCATGTGAACAATAAGCCCGAGAGACCTGCAAAGACCCACACGTCCCGGATTTCAATGATAATTGAAAAGGAAGAAGATTATCATGCTACCGTCGGATCATTGCAAGAGAAGCTTAGAGAGAGGATTAGGTTGACTCGTGAATGAGAGAGGATTAGGTTGACTCGTGAGATGAAGCTATTCGAGCCCAGCTCCAACATATAAAGAACACACCTGAAGTGCCAAGAAGAAGCTGGAAAGATCAAAAGATTATTGCAAGTCTGAGGGGGGAAATGGAGGATTACCATTCTTCTTTGCAAAACACCGAGAGAAAATTGAGAAAGGCCAAGGAAAGGATAACCCAATTAGGGGAAGAAATAGAAAATCAGGTAACATTGGCTCGACAAGCTAAGCAGAGGTGCGAAGATGAGAATCTCGGTTTGTGAAAAGAGTTGAGTGCCATTGAAAAAGTTATGAGCTGCCAGTTCGCTGAGTTTGAAGCTGAAAGGAACCATTGTTATAAAATGCTCAATCGGTTGGAAAGTGACTTGGTATAGGTGCAAAATTAGAAACAACGGGCTTTAGAGGTGGTCTAAGCCCTTGATCACCAAATTCGGGGAATGTTTGTTACTCAAAGGCACACTAGGTGAATCCTAGAGATAGCTGAGTATAGCGCTCACAAATATGCTGATTGCGAAAAAATGAGTAAAGATAGATTCGTTGCTTCAGCAGTGAGCTTTGCACGCTAGATCATGACTGATTTCCAAGTTCTCCAAGGTCAGATAGTGTAGCGATCTGACCGGTCGTTTTGAAAGCACCCCTTATCGCCCCACGACATCTGGTTAGGACACAAAGCTTATTCTATTCCTAAAATAGTGGATTCTATAACAGCATTCTGCCTTTTCGAAGACAGAGCACTCGTGGCACACTCTTGGCCTTTTGCCTTAGAAAGAGTTCAACCCACTTGAAAGAGGAAAGGGGAGTAGGCATAGTACCGGAAAGTACGGATTCGGGGTTCATCCCTCAATCAAGCGCTACTTGAAAGTCAGGATAGATTCCACTCTCAGTTAGTACGTACCTTTTTTTTTAAGCAAGAACTCTTAATCGTTCGTATCCCATACCCATGGGCTACTTCACTGAGACGATGGTCGGAGTTTACAAGCTGCTTTGATAGAAGCAGGTTAAGAAAGATAGCTGAAAGTGCTAGCATAANGCAGTTAGTAGTATTTACACTCTGCTTGGTAGTTTACGGGCATGACTAGCTTCGTATAATGTATTATGACTTGTGTGAATTGTCGGTTTTGTTTTCAGGTTGTACGGAATCGATTTGGAAGAATGAATGATACTACATTAAGCAAATGAGCTCCAATTACTGTTCTTATTGAAGCATTAAATCCGTATCGTAATCACGGAACCATAGAAAAAAGAATCGTCGAATTCGACATCGTATAAGGAATTTATGGTCATTTTACTAAGAATTGGGTTGCCAGATTTTTTCAGATTAATTACGAAATTGCCACTGATTTCGTATTTAAAAATTTACACTATTTACAAATATTGAAACCGACATATCTCCTTCAATATAAAGTCAAATGGAGTGATTCAAGAGCCTAACTTGACTATAATTTCACAAGAAATCAATTGGAGGCATCAAAAATGAGTTTCGAGATCATTTGGTACAAGAAACAAGGCAAAACATTGTTAAAACGAGAGTTTTGTTCCTTTAACATATTTTATGTTGGGGAGCTCGAATTGGGCAATTTTTGAGGCATTCACCATATGAATTGGGGGTAAGTATTCTCTACTTGGTTTTAGTTATATTTCGTGAATCTATCTTTAATTTTAGCTTTGGTTCATGAATCTTTAAAGAGGAAATTGGGAGTTTTGGCCAAAGATTTCATAATATGAAATTTTGAGTTTTCAACATCGATTCGGAGTCGGATTTGAGTAAAACGAGTATGGTTGGACACGTAATTGAATGGGTTAACGGATTTAGTGAGTTTTGTCAGGTTCCGAGGTGCGGGCACGGGTTGGGCTGTTTGGCCGATTTTGGGCTTTTGGATTAAAGATTGGACCTCTTTCGAGTGGGATTGGTTCCTTCAACATTGTTTGATGTATCTGAGTTAGTTTTGGTTAATTTCGAGCCGTTTGGAGGTAGGAACGCACGATATGGCATTCTTCGAGCATCGCTTAGCTTGCTCGGTACTGGAATTTGCTTGTTAGAGTAAGTAACTCTTCTAAACTTAGTGCTAAGGGTATGAAACCCTGAAATACGTGTTATGTGATTAGTATTGAGGTGACGCACATGCGAGGGCACGGGCGTGTGGGCGTGCACCAAGTGAATTGGGACTCTTTTGTTCCCATGACACTGTATAGTATTCCTATTTTCTTAATATATGTGTCTTCACCATGCAATAAAGTAAATGAGTTGTCAATAATGCTAGATATCATGTTTAGGCTTTATGCCGATACTGTTGAGACCCGTAGTGGTCGTTTCTTAATGTCATTTCACATATTTCATTGATATTTTGTACTCAGTCATATTCATGCATTCATATCATATCTCAATCTCAGTTGTTATTTATTGATACATCATATCATTATTGTCGAGCTAGTTTCATGGCATTGTGAGCCCGTGAATGAGACTGGAGAGATTGTTGACTGAGTATGGTCGGGGGACTGATTGTAAGGGTATTGATATTATAGCACGTAAATCGTCTGTGTTGCACGTGAGTTGTCCGTACGGATCCAGATATTGATACTATAGCACGTGCATTTTCTGTGCTGCACGTGAGTTGTCCGTGCGGATCCAGATATCGATATTATAGCATGTGAGTTGTCTGTGCAGCACGTGAGTTATCCGTGCGGATTATAACGCTTTGGTTGTAGGAGCCCCTCCGGAGTCTGCACATCCCCAGTGAGTGCAGTCGACTATATATATATATATATGTGTGTATGTGTATGTGGGTGATTGTGTGTCTGTGTGTGTGTGTGTGTGTGTGTGTGTGTGTGTGTGTGTGTATGCCGATGTGGTTGTTGTACAACGCTGAGTGTTTAAGTGTGTTGAGCAGTGAGATTGAGTACTCTGAGAGCATGAGTAAATGATTCATCTCTGAGGTACATGGCATTTGCATGCACACATGACATACATGCATAGAGATGTTTTTTCCTCATGTTATATAGTATCACGTCATTCATGACATTTTTATACACGTTGATAGGTGGGCATGGAGAGGTATTTTTCACTTTTTATCTGGGAAGAAAAATTAAACATCTTACTCATTGTTGAAAATATTTTGGAAAAAATCACAGTTTCCGAACTTACTCGTATTTCTTTCATTTTCGGTAAAAGATTTGAGTTTTCACTGAGTTACTTGAAAAGCATGCCTATTTTCTGAAACTATGAACGACCTGAGCGTTTTACTTCTGAGTTACCTCTTTTATTACTTGTATTATACTGTTATGAACTGTTGTAGAATATTGGTATTGGACCCGACCTTGTGTTAGCTCGTCACTTCTTTCAACCTAAGGTTAGGTTCGTTACTTACTGAGTATATGAGATCAGTTGTACTCATACTACACTTCTGCACCTTGCGTGCAGATGTTATTTGATGATGTTGTTGCGTTCGATGGTAGCTGTATTGAAGATGTACCTATGTTATGGTTGAAGCTGCCCCTTGTTCGTGGTAGCTTTAGATCTATAAAACTCTGTTTATGAACTTTTCAAACAGGCGATGTATTATTTCGTTTCAGCTTCGTAAATTTTATTCTTAAAAACTCATGATTTGTGCTACCAGTCCTTGGGAAATGTATAAGATTCAGTAAATTACTTTTGTTTAATTGCCTTTATAGTATTATTGGAATTGGATAAATATTAGTTGGTTTACCTAGCTAGTGAATTTGGGGTCGTGACAAGTTGGTATCAGAACTCTAGGTTCATAGGTTCTACAAGTCATGAGCAAGTGTCTAGTAGAGTCTTGTAGATCGGTATGATGACGTCCATACCTATCTTCGATAAGCTACGGGACATTTAGGATATACTTCCCATCTTTCTTTCCTTATCGTGCGACATTGATTCAGCTTGAAGGGTAACTCTTTGAATTCATTCCACGCATTCGTATGCACACATGAGCGATCGGTATCAGTTGTGCATCGACGACTTGTGATTCCATGGATGATGTGCGAGATGTGGTTTCAGTATGCTGATGATGGGCTAGTCTGGAGGACTTGAGGTAGGGTTTTGACTGTAGCTTTAGCACGGAGATTTTGGTTGTGTAAGCACGTGCTTTTTGACTTATAAGTCCAGTAGTGTCCCTATTAGTGGAATTTGTGGCTTGATGAATGGTTAGATGGCTATAATATAAGTATGATGTGACTGTGGGATTTGTTCAGATGGATTGAATGTAAGGAGAAAAGTTTGCTTGAGATGAAAAAATGACTATTGGGTGTTTGATTTCTATCTTGATTTGGCGTATGGCCTCGAGTTATGGGTGTGTTGAATGACCTCTTGTCACGACCCTAGTTCGCCCTCCGTGAACATATCGTGATGGCACCTAGCCCCTATAACTAGGTAAGCCTAGCAACGCGGAATAATTAAGTAAGAATTGAACAATCTAAAAGAAGGACTGTATATCAATTCCACTTGGCATATACAACCCAAAATAATACGGAAGTCTACAATATCACCCCAAAACCCGGAAACTCACGGGAACCACAGGCTAAGAGAATATAATACACTGATCTAACTCCAGAATGTCTACACAACTGTAAGGAATGATAAGCTTTTCACAAAACCTGGAATAAGATATAGACTCCTGGTTTGCGGACGCGGCAGATGTACCTCGATGTCTCTGCTGTATCTCTCAACCTCAGGGCTAGTGCGCCTGGGTGGAGGTACCTGGATCTGCACATGAAAAACATGCGCAGAGAAGGGCATGAGTACACCACAGCGGTACTAAGTAAGTGCCAAGCCTAACCTCGGTCGGGTAGTGTCGAGGAAGGTCAGGGCCCTACTGAGGTTTAAAAATATAATAGGAATTTACAGTATGAAAACATATAGTAATAATGAGTACAGCAGTGAAATAAGATAGGTCAAACAAGGGAATAACAAAAACACAAGAACAGAGTAAACACGGAATATGTACAGCTCGATAACAATGGTAACAATGAGGATCTCCCAGGATACCGTCCTGTAGTCCTTTTCTCAACTGTCTAGTGGATCTCCAGGGGATACCGTTCCGTAGTCCATCATATGTATATCCGAAGGATCTCCGGGGATACCGTCCCGTAGTCCATCATATGTATATCCGAAGGATCTCCCGTATACCGTCCCGTAGTCCATCATATGTATATCCGAAGGATCTTCCGGGATACCGTCCCGTAGTCCATCATATGTATATTCGAAGGATCTCCCGGGATACCGTCCCGTAGTGCAGCTATCAATGTGCGGGGGGCTCTATCGAGAATCGAACTCGCAGTCCCAAAGTAAATATGTAGGGGGATCTATCGGGAATCTAACCCGCAGTCACAAAGTAAATATGCAGGGGGATCTATCGGGAATCTAACCCGCAGTCTCAAAGTAAAAGTGCAGGGGGATCTATCGGGAATCTAACCCGCAGTCCCAAACTAAACAAACAAGGGGGGGAGCTACCGGAATCCCACATTTTTAGTCCCAATGTAAATACGCAGCCACAACAAGAAGATATTCGGAAATAGAGTGCAAAAAATACAAGGCAACAAGAAATTCTAGCCTAACACGCTTCATGTAGTACAATTAAGGCAAATAGGCAATTCAAGTCAACTAGGCATGTTTTTCTAAAGTAACATAGGTTATAATTGCAAGTAGAATAAAACAGGTAAGGAAGAAACTCAGTCTAAATATTTAAAGTAAAACCGGATTGTTAAACAATTAGCACAAGTACGCCCTCGTCACCTCACGTACAAGGCATTCAATTACCAAATATCACATCCTAAGGGGTAAGGTCCCCCACACAAGGTTAGACAAGCCACTTACCTCGAACCGGCTCAAAATCAACTCGAAACCACATGTTTACCACGAGTATCCGCCTCCAAATGGCCCAAATCTATACAATTCAATTACATATCATAAATAACATCTCATGAAACTGATTTTCACTTTTAATTTCAAGCTAAGGCGCGAAATTATGTAAAATGACCAAAATGCCCCTCGGGCCCACGTCTCGGAATCGGGTAAAAGTTATATTTTCCGGACACCCATTCATTCACGGACTCATTCAACCAGAAACAATCGAAATCTGATGCCAAAACCCCATAAATTTTCAGAATTTCGGGTTGGGAAAAGTCACATCACTTCCCTATGGTTTTCCCCCCATTTCGATAATTAAACTAAAGAAAACAACGGGAATTAATTGTCTAACAATGAATTAGGATTAGAAAATGTTACCTATGATCCTTCTATCCAAAACCCACAGAAAATCGCCACTTCTTGAGCCCTTACCCGATTTTTAGAATAATGAGATGAACTCTCGGATTTTTGGAATAAAACACACAGGGAATTCGCACCTGAGGTACCGCTCCAGCGGAAAAAGCATCGCAGGTGCGGAAATCACTTAAGATACACTGGGTCCGCACCTGCGGTCGTTTGGTCGCGCCTGCGGTCCCGCACCTATGGAACCCAAGCCGCACCTGCAACCACTGGTCAAATCTCCTCTCTATCGCACCTACAATCAAGCCCCATGCGCATGCGAGTCCTCACCTGCGGAATAACCTTCGCAGGTGCGAAGACACCGGAAGAGACCTGGTTCAGCAGCAGCAAATTCCCAAATTTTCACCTGCTAAGCATCCGAAAAAACCCCGAGGCCCCCGGGACCTCAAGAAAAACCACCAACCAACCTTAACACCTTATTTGAACTAGGTCAAGCCTTAAAAACACGTCTCATAACATCAAAAACATCGATTATGCATAGGTTCAAGCGTAGAAACTTAGGAAAATTTTAGAATTCACATCCGACGCCGAAACACGTCTAAACTTATCTGAATGACCTCAAATTTTGCACACACATCACAAATGACATGACGGAACTACTGCGACTTCCAAAATTCCATTCCAACCCTCGGATCAAAAATTCACTATCGGACCGGAAACTCCAAAAATTCAAACTTCGGCATTTCAAGCCTAAATGAGCTACGGACTTCCAAAATACATTCCGAACACGCTCCCAACCCCAAAATACCTAACGGAGCTACTGAAACCATCGGATTTCTATTCCGAGTCCGTCTTCACACTGCTCCGACTAGGGGCAACTTTCCAACACTTAAGCTCTCATTTAGGGACTAAATGTCCCAAAACTCTCCGAAACTCAAAAACGATCGTCCCGGCAATTCAATTTAGTAGAAATAGACTTGGGGAAAACAGTTAATAGGGGATCGGGGCGTTAATTCTTAAGACGACCGGCCGGATCGTCACATCCTCCTACACTTAAAATTTCGTTCGTACTCTAACGATCATAAAGACATACCTGAAGTAGTGAAAAGATGAGGGTAATTGCTGCGCATATCCTTCTCGGTCTCCCAGGTCGCCTCCTCGGCCGGCTTACCCCACCACTGAACCTTTACTGAAGCAATGTTCTTCGACCTGAGCTTTCTGACCTGTCTGTCCAATATAGCTACAGGATCCTCAGCATATGATAGATCCTTGTCCAATTGGACCGAGCTGAAATCCAAGACATGCGACGGGTCATCGTGATACCTCGGGAGCATCGAAACATGAAATACCGGATGAAATCTTGCCAAGCTGGGAGGTAAGGCAAGCTCATAAGCAACCTCCCAACACGCCTCAATATCTCAAAAGGGCCAATAAACCTCGGACTCAACTTCCCTTTCTTCTCAAATCTCATAACTCCCTTCATAGGTGAAACCCGAAGCAAAACCTGCTCTCCGACCATATATGAAACATCACGAACCTTCCGGTCCGCGTAACTCTTCTGTCTGGACTGGGCTGTACGGAGTCTATCCTGATTCACCTTGACCTTCTCCAATGTATCCTGAACTAACTATGTGCCCAATAGCCTGGCCTCACCCAGCTCAAACCAACCCACCGGAGATCTGCACCTCCTACCATATAAAGCCTCATACGGCGCCATCTGAATGTGGGACTGATAACTGTTGTTGTAAGCAAACTCCACCAATGGCAAGAACTGATCCCAAGACCCTCCAAACTCAATCACACACGCACTGAGAATATCCTCAAGAATCTGAATAGTGCGCTTGGACTGTCCGTCCGTCTGCGGGTGAAATGTTGTGCTCATCTCCACCCGAGTACCCAACTTTTGTTGACAAACGATCTCCCGAATATAAATCTCTGCCAACAGCTCCGATGAATAAGTAGTCAGTACCAGAATGAATGGGCTGATTTGGTCAGCCAATCCACAATCACCCAAATAGCATCATGCTTCCTCAAAGTCCGAGGAATTCCAAGCGCAAAATCCATGGTGATCCGCTAACACTTCCACTCTGGAAGCTCGATCTGCTGAAGTAACCCTCCCGATCTCTGATGCTCAGATTTGACCTGCTGACAGTTGAGACACTTGGCTACAAACTTTGCTATAAACTTCTTCATTATTCAACACCAATAGTGCTACCTCAAATCCTGATACATCTTCGTAGCACCCGGATGGATGGAATATCGCGAACTATGGGCCTCCTCAAGAATCAACTCCCAAAGCCCATCAACATTGGGCACACAAATCCGACCCTGCATCCTCAATACCCCCTCATCTACAATGGTCACATCTCTGGCATCACCGTGCTGGACCATGTCCTTGAGAACAAGTAAAGGAGGATCATCGTACTGCCGCTCCCTGATACGATCGAATAAGGAAGATCGAGAAACCACACAAGCTAATACCCGGCAAGGCTCAGAAAGATCCAATCTCACGAAATGAATGGCTAAGGACTGAACATCTAAGGCTAGAGGCCTCTCAGCTGCATGAAGGTATGCCAAACTCCCCAAACTCTCCGCCCAGACACTCAAGGCGTCTGCCACCACATTGGCCTTCCCCGGGTGGTATAATATAGTGAGGTCATAGTCCTTTAGCAACTCTAACCATCTATGCTGGAAAAAATTTAGATTCTTCTGCCTGAATATGTGCTGCAAACTCTGGTGGTCAGTATAAATCTCACAAGGCACACCGTACAAATAATGACGCCAGATCTTCAAGGCATGAACAATGGCAGCTAACTCAAGGTCATGGACAGGGTAATTCTCCTCATGTATATTCAACTGTCTGGACGCGTAGGCAATCACCCTAGCGTCCTACATCAACGCCGCTCCAAGGCCAACTCGCAAGGCATCACAATAAACAGTATAAGACCCCGAACCAGTAGGCAATATCAAGATTGGGGTTGTAGTCGAGGTTGTCTTGAACTTCTGAAAGCTCGCCTCACACTCCTCTGTCCACTGAAATAGAGCACCCTTATGGGTCAATCTAGTCATAGGGGCTGCAATCGATGAAAGTCCCTCCACAAAACGACGGTAGTAACCTGCCAAGCCAAGGAAACTGCGAATCTTTGTAACTGAGGACGGTCTGGGCCAACTCTGCACGTTCTTTACCTTCTTCAGATCCACTCGACTGCCCTCACCCGATACTACGTGGCCTAAGAATTCCACAGAACTCAACCAAAACTCACATTTTGAGAACTTTGCATACAACTTCTTCTCTCTCAGGGTCTGAAGCACTGTCCTCAGGTGCTGCTCATGATCTTCCCGACTCCGGGAGTAAACAAGAATATCATCTATGAAAACAATGACGAACGAGTCGAGATATGGCCTGAACACACTGTGCATCAAATGCATAAATGTTGCGGGGGCATTAGTCAGCCCGAATGACATAACTAGAAACTCGTAATGGCCATACCGACTCCTGAAAGCAGTCTTCGGGATATCTGACTCCCGAATCTTCAACTGATGGTAACCTAAGCGCAAATAAATCTTAGAAAATACCTGTGCGCCCTGAAGCTGGTCAAATAGATCATCGATACGAGGCAAGGGATAACGATTCTTCACTGTAACCCTGTTCAACTGGCGATAATCAATACACATGCGCATAGAACATTCCTTTTTCTTCACAAACCAGACAGGAGAACCCTAAGGTGAAACACTGGATCGAATTATCAAGCAATTCTTGTAACTGATCCTTCAAATCCTTCAACTCAGGAGGAACCATACAGTACGGAGGAATGGAAATGGGCTGAGTGCCCGACAACAAATCAATGCCAAAATCAATGTCTCTATCGGGCGGCATGCCCGAAAGATCAGCTGGAAACACATCGGGATAATCCCGTACCACTAGAACTGAATCAACAGAAGGGGTATCAACACTGACATCTCTCACATAAGTTAAATACGTGGCACACCCCTTCTCAACCATACGTTTAAGGAAAGAGATAACTCTACTGGTAGTGTGATCTAAGGTACCACTCCACTCAACACGCGGAATACTTGGCATAGCCAACGTCACGGTCTTGGCGTGACAATCAAGAATAGCATAATAGGGAGACAACTAGTCCATGCCCAAGATAATATCAAAATCCACCGTATTGAGTAACAATAAATACGCAATGGTATCAAAACAACGAATAGTAACCAAACACGACCGATAAACGCGGTCCACAACAAGAGAATCTCCCACAGAAGTAGAAACATAAACATGAAAACTCATGGAAATCTCGAGGTACACTCAAATGCGGAGCAAAAATAAAAAGGCACATAAGGATAAGCGGAGCCTAGATCAAATAGAATCGGTACACCTCTATAACAAACCATGACAATACTTGTGATGAGAGAATCAGAGGCAACAACCTCGGCAAGGGTAGGTGAGGTAACAACTGGGACTGTAACCATAGCCTGAGAACTCTGCTGAGTACGCTGTGGCTGAAAAGTCTATGAAGATGCACCCTTACCAAGTCTGGGGCAGTCCCTAACCATATGGCGGGTGTCACCACACTCAAAGAAACCTCGTGGCCGACGTGGGGGAGGAAACTGTGCAGTACGGGTACTCCGAGACCCCTGAACACCTGAAATCCGGTGTAAAATCTCAGATGCAAGCTGAGTTGGCTGGCCCACAAAACCTCTACCATGCCGTACTCTTCCTCCAAAATAAGGGCCAGCATGTCTCCCCAATCTACGAGGTCTACTCACTCCTCTGTACTCTCCCTCCTGACCTCGTCTGTCCTCTCTCTCCTGGACCCACATGTCCCCTACTCGGCCAGGGGTCCCCACCACCCGCTAAACTGGGATCATATGTTGTGTCGCCATGACACCTGGAACCTGACCAATAGGAACTCGCTGCTCCGGAGTGGGGGCGGTGGGAGTCTGGGTCCCTCCCCCGATCTGTGAAATAGTCGGTACAACCTGAATCAATCCCGCCTGAATCAATGTACCAAACATGCTCAGGAATTGTGCCACAGTCTTCTGAAGGGCTGGGGTAGTAGTAGTTGTAGGCGTGTCAGGTGCCTGAACTTCGGCTAGATCTGTTGGTGGTACCTTGGCGGCAAATCGCGCAGGTGCTCTCGCTGCACCACGTGCACGTCCCCGGCCTTTACCTCGGCCCCGATCTCCGATAGCTGCGGTAGGGGTTGCGGGTGCCTGATCGTCTTGAGTAGCACGTGCCCTCACCATCTGTGAAAGAGTAGAAGACAGAGGTTTAGAATTGATGTCAAAAGAAATATCACACGACAAGGAAATCAAATGAAGTGAAGATTTTTCCTAAACAGTTACATAGCCTCTCGTAGATAAGTACAGCCGTCTCCGTACCGATCAGTGAGACTCTAATAAACCGGCCTGTGTTCCGTGACTCTTATGAACCTAGAGCTCTGCTACCAACTTGTCACGACCCCAGTTCGCCCTCCGTGAACATGTCGTGACAGCACCTAGTCCCTATAACTAGGTAAGCCTAGCAATGCAGAATAATTAAGTAAAAACTGAACAATCTAAAAGAAGGACTGTATATAAATGCCACTTGGCATATACAACCCAAAATAATACGGAAGTCTACAATATCACCCCAAAAACCGGAAACTCACGGGAACCACAGGCTAAGAGAATATAATACACTGCTCTAACTCCAGAATGTCTACAGAACTGTAAGGAAAGATAAACTTTTCACAAAAGCTGGAATAAGATATAGACTCCTGGTTTGCGGACGCGGCAGATGTACCTCGAAGTCTCTGCTGTATCTCTCAACCTCAGGGCTAGTGCGCCTGGGTGGAGGTACCTGGATCTGCGCAGGAAAAACATGCGCAGGGAAGGGCATGAGTACACCACAGCGGTACTAAGTAAGTGCCAAGCCTAACCTCGGTCGGGTAGTGACGAGGAAGGTCAGGGCCCTACTGAGGTTAAACAATATAATAGGAATTTACAGTATGAAAACATGCAGTAATAATGAGTACAGAAGTGAAATAAGACAGGTCAAACAAGGGAATAACAAAAACACAAGAACAGAGTAAACACAGAATATGTACAGCTCGATAACAATGGTAACAATGAGGATCTCCCAGGATACCGTCCTGTAGTCCTTTTCTCAACTGTCCAGTGGATCTCCCAGGGTACCGTCCTGTAGTCCAGCATATGTATATCCGAAGGATCTCCCGGGATACCGTCCCGTAGTCCATCATATGTATATACGAAGGATCTCCCGAGATACCGTCCCGTAGTCCAGCTATCAATGTGCAAGGGGATATATCGCGAATCGAACCCGCAGTCCCAAAGTAAATATGCAGAGGGATCTATCGGGAATCTAACCCGCAGTCCCAAAGTAAATATGCAGGGGGATCTATCAGGAATCTAACCCGCAGTCCCAAAGTAAATACAGGGGGATCTATCGGGAATCTAACCCGTAGCCCCAAAGTAAAAGTGCAGGGGGATCTATCGGGAATCTAACCCGCTGTCCCAAAGTAAACAAACAAGGGGGGAGCTACCGGAATCCCACATCCGTAGTCCCAATGTAAATACGCAGCCACAACAAGAAGATATTAAGAAATAGAGTGCAAAAATTACATGGCAACAAGAAATTCTAGCCTAACACGCTTCATGTAGTACAATTAAGGCAACTTAAGCAAATAGGCAATTCAAGTCAACTAGGCATGTTTTTCTAAACTAACATAGGCTATAATTGCAAGTAGAATAAAGCAGGTAACGAAGAAACTCAGTCTAAATATTTAAAGTAAAATGGGATTTTTAAACAATTAGCACAAGTACGCGCTTGTCACCTCACGTACAAGCCATTCAATTACCAAATATCACATCCTAAGGGGTAAGGTCCCCCACACAAGGTTAGACAAGCCACTTACCTCGAACCGGCTAAAAATCAACTCGAAACCACACGTTTGCCACGAGTATCCGGCTCCAAATGGCCCAAATTATACAATTCAATTACATATCGTAAATAACATCTCATGCAACTGATTTTTACTGTTTAATTCAAGCTAAGGCGCAAAATTATGTAAAATGACCAAAATGCCCCTCGCGCCCACGTCTCGAAATTGGATAAAAGTTATATTTTCCGGACACCCATTCACTCACGGACTCATTCAACCAGAAACAATCGAAATCCGATGCCAAACCCCATAAATTTTAAGAATTTCGGGTTGGGAAAAGTCACATCACTTCCCTATGGTATTCCCCCCATTTTTGATAATTAAACTAAAGAAAACAACGGGAATTAATGGTCTAACAATGAACTAGGATTAGAAAATGTTACCTATGATCCTTCTGTCACGCCCCAATAATCAAAGGACGCAATCGGGACTCGACCGGGTAACCCCCAGTCGAGCAGACCTGATTTGCCTTTCCTACCGAACGCATTTCCCCGTGTTTATAACATACATTATTTATGTGAAGCAGTGAGATAAGCTTAAAGTGTGTGATTACCACAATAAATCCAGTTCTTCCTCATTTTACATTATTATACCAGATTTCCCAAAACATTCATAACAGATACAACATTTCACAATACGGACCATGATTACGAGCAAATACAACCACTACCCAAAATATACATATGCACCCACATTGTGTCTACGGAACCTCTAAGAGTACTAGGGACTTAAACAATACTTGCCAGCAACAAGGCCCCGGCTATACCTTACAACACATAGCATACTCAAAAGGAGATGTTATGAACTACACATGGCCCCGAGAGGAACTGGGGCTCACTAGTACAGCTGAAAAGGATGAGGAGAAGGCACCACTAACAGCGAGATGAGCAACCTGTTGTGGATCCACCTGCATCCATATAAAATATGTAGTGCCCCCGGCAAAAGGGACGTTAGTACTGTGGAATAGTACTAGTATGTATAAATTTTTTTTATCCCAAGTACAATCAAGTAATACACAATTAAGAAACAGTAATAGAGCCAATTAATCAATGCACGTGGAAAGAAACAACGAAAAATCAAACAAGATGCACAATCTCTCCTTTTTCCATTTCAACATCGTCATATTCATATTCAAGAGCTCATAGCTTTTCATTTCAAAAGTGATATTGCTCACATTTCATCCTTATTACCCGGCCACCCTTATCACCACAACCCCTCATTCTTATTACTTCGTGTTGCGGTGCGCAACCCGACCCCGCCTGACAATTTTAATTCACATCACAATCACAAACAATTGCATCACAAGAATCACCAAATCAAGGAATACAAATTCATATCAACGACTCATTTATTTGGGCCCAAGGCACCATAATATCTATCAAGTAGAAATTTCATGAACACGGTGTTTCCACATTCGCTCAATTCAGTTACAGTGTTTCACAATACTCTTTTTTATTTACTTTCCACGTACGGCTTTCAACTGTTTTACACATTCCCACATTTGAGCACATTATCAATCTTTCGTTCATTGCCCATCAAGCACCTTTTACAACTTCATACAACACAGTAGCATGAAAATCAACAAGAAAGAATCAGAGAGTAAAGTCGCACGTCTTAACACGTTTGAACAGTAGATTCACATATTTCCAAACAAGGTACACATACCACATACTCGAACCCAACAAGAGGATTCTACGAAGGTTAAAGTTAGCGGTACATACATGGGGTTGAAATTCCTTTCCACATTTTACTCACAAATCACCGGACCGACTAGTACCGTTAATCTAGTTCACAATTAAACATATTCAACTCATAATCGAGAGCCATATATACAATTTGAACCCTTTTTGAACATTTATCAATTGCTATATGACTCCCCCCCCCTTAGGTTGCCAACCCCCTTATTTGTGAACCTTACTCCAATCCGCTTCCTCTTACTAGATTATGGACACTAATGAACATGCATGCAAGGTATAGACTTATATTTTCAAGAATAAATTCATGAGAGTCCCCCTTTTGTTTAAAATCAAAAAACTAATGAAAAGGGTTTGGGGATTCTTACCTTTTAGAATGAAGAAGAAGATGATTACTCAAAATTTCCGGGCCTGAGTGACTTTGAAAATCCAATTGGTAAAGATTAAGCTTTCTCTCTCAAGAACCCTCTCTCCCCTCTCTCTAATTTTGTTCAGAAAATGGTTGAAAATGAAGGGGAGGGGTGTTTTAATGAACTAAGGTCGGGTTTAAAAGAATTAGAAAAAAATAGGGCCCGACACAAGAATGCGGTCAGGAATGCGATTGCATTCCTGACATGGGGTTCGCAGATCTGACCGCATAATGGCCCTCAAGATGGGCCAAAAATCCAGAACACATTGCCCAGGTATGCGACCAATTGTGCGGTCCGCATACACGTTGTGCGATCGCATACTGGACAACATAGTTGACTTCAAATGGGGCAATATTCTGCCAAGGTATGCGACCATTATGCGGTCCACATACATGTTGGGTGATCACATAGTGCATCGCATAGCACCTATTTATACTCAGTTCAGGTCTGTTGGTACTTTATACTCAGTTCAGGTCTGTTTCAAAGATTCCCACAATAAAACAACTCGGGGACTTGTTCGGCATTATTTTTTAAACAAGCAAATTTTATAGGTCCTTACATCCTCCCCCCCTTAGAAATCATTCGTCCTTGAATGAGGATTTTGGAAATCATTTAGTTTTGAAAGAATGATATGCAGAATTCCAGACTTTCACTAACTCCAATATTTCAGAAATATTTTGGCAGAGTTCCCTTTGTAACTAGACCTACCTACCTATCAGAGAGCCCCCGAAATGCATTTCTAAGCACCATTACATAGTTTTAATCCCCCAATAACTCACACACAACGTCGTTATCTCAACAATTTGCAATTATTCAATCATTTTGTCAACTACACATAGTTGTTTCTTCTCATACCACACATTTGCACATGATTCACATTTTTGCACATAACTTGGTCGTTTTAATGAGTCCCATACAACCCAATCACCTCAATATACTATATTTATTTCAATTAATCATTACCAACCTATACTACTATTAATCACTTGCCTAAAACATACGTTCCACAAAACTTTTATTTACCTCAAGGGTTGCACACTACCCCAATTAGAACAGCGAGTCCGGTTTTAGCACACATTGGGAAATTACAGCAATAAGACAACTAGGGGAAGATGGGGTGCTCTTGCACAGAACTGAACGTAAAGTTAGAGGAGAGGGTCTTGACTACTCGACTTGTTCAAATACGTGGGGATATCTCTCTTTCATCTCATTTTCCGCCTACCACGTGGCTTCCTCAACGCGTTGAATTTGCCACAATACTTTAACTGAAGCAATTTCCTTGTTCCTCAATCTACGGACTTGCCTATCAAGAACAGCAACCGAAACCTCTTCATACTATATTATTCATTAATCTCAATGGTCTCAACTGGTACGATGACTGATGGATATCGAACCATTTTCTTCAACATTGACACGTAGAACACCGGGTGCACTAATGACAATTCATGGGGCAATTCCAACCTATAAGCCACTTGTCCTATCCTTTGAGCAATCCAATATGGCCCGACATACCTTGGGCTTAATTTCCCTTTCTTCCCAAACCGCATCACCCCCTTCATGGGAGATACTTTCATGAATAGCCAATTATTGCCTTTAGCACTTGATGTTCAGGATTTAGCGGGTTAGTTGGTGAGATTGGATCTATCAAAGCCCCCAAGTATTGGCTCGTGTAGCCTTCAGGTCTTCTCTTTATGATCAGATTAGAGCACGCCAGTATGATGATCTACACTTGCTCGTTCTTCAGGACAAGGTCCGTCGCGGTGATGCCAGGGATGTGGTTATTGGTGATGATGGGGTCATGAGGATGCAGGGCCGAATTTGAGTGCCCAATGTGGATGGACTTCGAGATTTGATTCTAGATGAGGCCCATAGTTCGCGGTATTCCATCCATCCGGATGCCGCAAAGATATGTCAGGATTTGAGACAGCATTATTGGTAGAGGCGGATGAAGAGGGATATTGTTGAGTTCGTTGCTCGGTGTCTCAATTGTCAGAAGGTCAAGTATGAGTACTAGAGGCCGGGTGGAAAGCTTCAGAGATTGGATATTCCGAAATGGAAGTGGGAGCGGATCACCATGGACTTCGTAGTTGAGATTCCACGGATTTCGAGGAGGTTTGATGTTATATGTGTTATTGTGGATCGGATTACCAAGTCCACGCACTTCATTTCTGTTGGTACTACTTATTCTTCGGAGTAGTTAGTTGAGATTTATATCAGGGAGATTGTCCGATTGCATGGGGTTCCAATTTCTATCATTTCTGATAGAGGTACCGAGTTCACATCTCAATTTTGGAGGGCCGTGTAGAGGGAGTTAGGTTCTCAGGTTTAGTTGATCACAACGTTTCATCCTCAGACAGACGGACAGTTGGAGCGTACTATTCAGATTTTGGAGGATATGTTGCGTGCTTGTGTCATTGATTTTGGGGGTTCATATGACTAGTTCTTTCCACTCGCAGAGTTTGCATATAATAATAGTTATCAGTCGAGGTATCCACATGGCTCCGTATGAGGCTTTATATGGTAGGAGGTGCAGATCTCCGGTTGGTTGGTTTGAGTCGGGTGAGGCTAGGCTATTGGGCACAGACATTGTTCAGGATGCGTTGGGTAAGGTGAAGTTGACTCAGGAGCGGCTTTGCATGGCGCAGTCTAGGGAGAAGAGTTTTGCGGACCGGAAGGTCCGAGATGTGTCTTTCATGGTCGGGGAGAGGTACTACTGAAGGTGCCACCCATGAAGGGTGTTATGAGGTTCAGGAAGAAGGGAAATCTGAGTCCTCGGTTCATTGGGCCTTTTGAGGTGCTTCAGAGGATTGGGGATGTGGCTTATAAACTTGCCTTGCCTCCCAGCTTATCGATTATTCATTCGGTGTTCCATGTTTCGACGCTCCGGAAGTATTTTGGTGACCCGTATCATGTTTTGGACTTTAGAACGGTTCAAATCGAGGGTGATATGTCATATGAGGTAGAGCCAGTGGCTATTTTTGGTCGTCAGGTCAAAAAGTTGAGGTCTAAGGATATAGCTTCAGTGAAGGTTCAGTTGAGGGGGCAGCCGGTGGAGGATGCCACATTGGAGACCGAGCGGGAGATGCGGATCATATACCCTCACATATTTGAGACTCCAGGTATGTAGAGACCCGTTCGAGGACGAATGTTTGTTTAAGAGGAGGAGGATGTAACGACCAGGCTGGTCGTTCCGTGAGATTAGCCCCGTTTTCCCCATCTATTCTTTATCGTATGTTTCTTAGCCTATTTATGTTGTGTTGGGTCGGTTGGTTCGGGTTCGGAGTGGTTGTGGTGAGAATAGAGGCACTTAGTCTCTTAATTGACTTAATAGTTGAAAAAGTCAACTAGGAGTTGATTTATTGGTAAACGACCTCGGAATGTGGATTTTATGGCTCGGGTAGCTTCGTTAGGTGATTTGAGACTTAGGAGTGTCTTTGGAATGAAGTTTTAATGTCTGGTGTAGAATAAGGCTTGAATTGGCGAAAGTTAGTTTTTGGCGATTTTCGGACGGTAAGGGAAAATAGGCTATTAGGGTCGGAATGGGATTCTGGAAGTTGGAGCAGGTTTCTAATGTCATTTTGGATATGTATGAAAATTTTCAGGTCATTCGGACGTGTTTTTGTTGGTTTCGGAATCATTTGCGGAATTTAGAAATTTCATGTTTATAGGCTTGAATTTGATGTGATTTTGGCGTTTTTGCATTGTTTTTGGTGTTTCGAAGGCTCGACTAAGTTCGAATGATGTTATGGGGTATGTTGGTAGGTTTGGTTGAGGTATCGGGGGCTTGGGCTTGTGCTAAGTGCTCTTCAATCACTTTTTGTTTAATTTAATGAATTTGTCTCGATTTTTACCATGCAATTTGAGGAATTAAAGTAGAAATTTTGGGAAAATGGGAGGGAGAATTGGAAATTTCTTTTGATGATTTGAGTGGGCAATTGAGATCGGATTTTGGTAAATTTCGTATGGCTAGACTCGTGAGGGAATGAGGATTCTAGTTTTGTGATTTTTATCGAATTTCGAGACGTGGGCCCGGGGCTCGGGTTTGGCCAATTTCAGGAATTGCACCTAAATTTGATAGTTTTCGATTGGGGTTCATCTCCCTAGCATATTTTGATGTTATTGATCTGATTTGTGATAGACTCGGAGCAATTGAGAGCCAATTCGAGGGCCAAGAGCATCACGGAGTAGCTTTTGGGATGTTTTGAGGTAAGTAACGATTGAAACTCTAAACATGAGGGTATGAAACCCTGGTATTTTATATTGTATTGGTAAATGAGGTGGCGCACATGCTAGGTGACGAGTATGTGGGCGTGCACCGATAGGGATTGTGACTTGGTCCACCCCACATCGACTTTTAAGCCGCGTATTCGATTTGAAACCTTACCTTATCCTATATTTCAAAAAATTATACTTGTTTGTGGGATGTAAGCCATGTTTGGGGCCTTGTGCCGACCTGTTTAGACCTTATGGGGTACTTTTACACCATTCTCGCACAATCCTGATAGAACAATTGTGAACCCAGTCATGCTTTTTACTTGTTGTTATTTTCGCTGTGATCACACTGTTTTGAGATGGGTTGAGTCCCGTAAGTTGAGATGGGTTTCCCGAGTGGCTTGTGAGGATGACTAAGTGAGGTCGAGAGCCGGATATGTGAGGATATTTATGGATCGGGCTGCACACCGCAACAATATATCGCTTATATATATATTGGATCGGGCTGCACCACGCAGCAATATATATTGTATATGGATCGGGCTGCACGACGCATCAATATAAATGTTGGATCGGGCCGCACGCTGCAACAAATATAGCGTTTGGGCTGTAGGAGCCCCCCCGGAGTATGTACACCCCTAATAGGCGTAGTCGACTATTATATGGATCGGGCTGCACGCCGTAGTGTATGTTATATGGATCTGGCTATATGCCACAACAGTATATATATATGTATGTATCAGATTGGGCTGCCCGCCGTAGCAGTTGTGTGTATCCATGGTACTTGTTGAGTGCAAGTGTTTAGTGTGAGCATGAGATACTGATAGTGGAGTCACGAGAGGCTGAGATACCTAGTTATGAGATATATTGTGCCAGGATGGCTGTTATATTGTGAATTTTACTGCTTGTTTCTTCCTTGTCTGAGCCTTCTAATAAAAGTTGAATTATTGTTTTATGAAAGCATTACTTATAAATGATCTTCACTACACTCAAGTTTTTAGTTACTTTGATTACTTACTGAGTTGGCGTACTCACGTTACTCCCTGCCTCTGTGTGCAGATCGAGGTACCAGACCATCTCACTAGTTGATTTTTGGACGTGCTTGGAGTTTGTTCGAGGATCGAGGTAGCTTCTCAGCGTCCCCAACTCACCTCCTTTCCATTCCTCAGTTTATAGTTTTTTTTGTCTTTCGTACTTCAGACTTTTGTAGTAGCAAGTCACCTTATTGTACATTGTATTTATAGTCTTAGATGCTCATGACAGTTGGCTCAAGGTTTTGGGATACTGTATAAATTTTTACCGCATTTTGTTGTTTTAATCTACTAGTTTTTGGAAATTATGAAATATTATGATAGGCTGTAATGGTTGGCTAGCCTAGTTCCATGATAGGAGCCATCACGGTCGGCTTAGGTTTCGGGGTCATGACATATGTGCATATTGCTTGTAAGGGAATTACTTTAAGCCACGCGGTGTCATAAGGTGGGCTAAAGTGCGTGTAGCTATTTCAGGAAAAATATTTTCAAAAGTATTTAAATGTAAGGCTCACGCGGTGATCTATGGAAATATTTTGATTGAAATTGAGAAATGTGAATATAAGGCGGTACCTCGATTATGATTCTTCTTGTGTACGAGGTCGTACTTATGTTGTGATTCTTTTTGTATACGAGGTGGTATCTTGGTTGTTATTATTGTTGTTTTTCTCATGTTGTAACAAGTTATTGGTAAAACACTTCTTGTTGCTTTTATTCTTCCTTGTCTTATCAGTTTGGATCTGTAATTGACCTTTATTTATGTTATCTCTATGCTTACAATTCTGGCATTAGTCTTTATTATTAACTTGTTTCGTATCAGTTAATTCTCCGCCTTCCATCACTTCTCATTATTATATTTTTCATTTTGTTTATTATATCCTAGTAGGTGTCTTGACATGGCCTCGTCACTACTCTACCGAGGTTAGGCTTGATACTTACTGGGTATCGTTGTGGCCTACTCATATTGCAGTTCTGCACATCTTTTTGTGCAGATCCGGGTTCGTTCGCTCGTGCTGGAAATTAGTTTTAGGTTGTAGTTGTTGCCGGAGACTTCAAGGTGTACCTGCTCGGCGTCCGCATGCCTCGGAGTCACCTTTCATAACTTTATAGTATTGTTGCCTTCCTTTATTAGATGGTGTTCTAGTAGGTTTTTTGGAACATTCTGTAGAAGCTTATGACTTAGTCTCACTAGGTTTTCGGAGCATTGTAGTTGTGATTTATTTTTTATCATGATATTTATGAGAGTTGTTAATTTATATCACATTTTAGATTTTATTTCCTTCATTATCTCTCATTTGTTAGGCTTACCTAGTCACGACATCCTAAGGAGGGGAAAATTGGGGTCGTTACAAGTTCGTATCAGAGCTCTAGGTTCATAGGTGTTACGAGTCATAAGAAGGTTTAGAAAAACCTCAAGAGGGGACCCTCACAAAGTTCCACCTCTGCACTTTAGGAGACCCTCGCACAGTTCTTGAGCATGTTTGGTGCTCTAGCTCAGGCGAGGTTGATTCCACTTGCACCGGTCACATCTCAGGCTGGGGGAGGAGCTCTCTCGCGACCCATACTCCAAAGCAGGGGGTCCATCTTGATCATGTCCCAGAGGTTATGCCAGTACGTTCTAGTTCATCTTGAGGTTAGGGCAGTGACATCTAAGGAGGAGCAGCTTAGACTTGAGCGGTTCAGGAAGTATCATCCTCATACTTTCAGTGGCTTAGCTTGAGAGAACGCTCAGGATTTTTTAAAGAAATGCCACTGTATTCTACGCACCACTGGTATCGTAGAGACGAGTGGAGTTGCTTTCACTACATTCCAGCTGTCAGAGCAACATATCACTGGTGGCGGGTTTACGAGGAGGGTAACCCTACCGATGCAGCTTCACTTAAATGGACCTAGTTTTTAGAGATGTTCTTGAGAGAGTTTGTTCCCTAGACCCTTCATGATTCATGGCACGCGAAGTTTGAGCAGCTGCACTAGGGTACTATGTTAGTGTTTGAGTATGTTGTCAGATTACGTGATTTGTCCACACATGCACCTACATTGGTTTCTACAGTTAGGGAACGAGTCCGCCGATTCATGGAGGGGCTCAATTATGGTATTAGGTTCAAAATGGCTCAAGAGTTAGAGACATATACCCCATATCAACAGGTGGTATAGATCGCACGGAGGTTGGAAGGTATGCGGGCCGTGGGAGAAAGAGGACAGAGACGCAAAAATTCCTTGAGGTACTGAAGGATTTAGTGGTGTCCACACTACAGCTATAACCCCTCATGGTATAGGCTATGTGAGGCATCCAGTTCATTCAGCACTTCTAGATTCTAGTGGTACTCTGGCTATTCTGAGTTCGCATGTTACACACTTTGCTTAGCCAATCTCTAGTGCACCTCCTGCACGGGGTGCCTGCAACGATCAGTCCAGCCGACTAGGCCCAAGCCAGTCCCAGCAGCCACCCCCACCGAGAGCTTGATTTGAGTGTAGTGATACCCTTCACATGGTTAGAGACTGAACCAGAATCAAGAGAGGTGCACCTCGACAGACTACTCAGGCTCCATGGATTCAGTTGGGTCCACAGACTTCACAGTCCATGGTTGCTGCTCCAATTGCCGCTCCACCCGTGCAACTAACTAAGGGTGAGGAAAAGGCGGGTAGAGTTCGTGCTAGAAAGACAGGGTGGTCCAGATTCTATGATTTTTTGGGTAGGACAGAGGCAGTCGCTTCAGGCGTAATCATCACAGGCATAGTTCCGGTTTGTCATAGAGATGCATCAGTAATATTTGATTCGGGATCCACTTATTCATATGTGTCATCTTACTTTGATCCATATTTCGATATATCTTGTGATTCATTAAGTTCTCATGTTTATGTGTCCACGCCTATGAGAGATTCTACTATTGTGGATCATGTGTATCAGTCATGCTTAATTGTTATTGGTGGCTTTGAGACCAAAGTTGATCTATTGTTGCTCCGTATGGAAGACTTTGATGTGATCTTAGGCATGGAATGGTTGTTGCCTTATCATGCTATTCTAGATTGTCACACCAAGACTGTGACATTAGCAATGAAAGGTTTGCCATGGTTAGAGTGGAAAGGTACATTGGATTATGTTCCTATAAGGGTTGTGTCATTTCTAACGGCTTAGTGGATGGTTGAGAAGGGGTGTGAGGCATATCTATCCTTTGTGCGATATGTCAGGAATGCTACTCCCACCGTTGAGTCAAATTCGGTAGTGAGAGACTTTCGAGCTATATTTCAGCAGATCTTTCGAGCATGCCGCCTAACAGAGATATCAATTTTTGTATAGACTTTGTATTGAATTGTTGCCGAGCACTCATCCCATTTTTATTCCACCTTATCGTGTGTCCCAACAGAGTTTACCATATTGATGACTTATTTGATCAACTACAGGGTGCCAGATCTTTCTCAAAAATTGATTTGCGGTAAAGGTATCATTAGCTGAAGTTTCTTGATCCGAATATCCCGAAGACTGCCATTAGGACTCTGTATGATTACCGCGAGTTCCCCATGATGTCATTTGGACTGAAAAACGCCCCAACATCATTTATGCACTTGATGAAAAGTGTATTCTAGCCATATCCTGATTTATTTGTCATTATATTTATTGATAACATCTTGGTGTACTCCCGCAGTCGGGAGGATCATGAGCAGCATCTAAGGACCGTGATCCAGACCTTGTGACCAAATAAGTTATACGCAAATTTATCAAAGTGTGAATTCTAGCTTTGCTCTATGGTGTTTTTTGGGTCATGTGGTGTCAAGTGAGGGGACCAAGGTATGTCTGAAGACGATTGAAGTAGCTTAGAGTTGGCCCAAATGTCTTTAACTACTGAGATTCGAAGTTTCCTTAGTTTGGCCGGGTATTATCGCCGTTTCGTTGAGGGTTTATCATCCATTGTCGAACCTATGACCGTATTGACGCAGAAGGGTGCTCCTTTCAGATAGTCTTAGGAGTGTGAGGTGAACTTTCAAAAGCTCAAGACTTTTTTGACTACAACCCAATGTTGGTGTTACCTACGGATTCGGGGTCTTACCCTGTGTATAGTAATGTGCTACGTGTTGGGCTTGGCACGGTGTTGATGCAAGACGATAGGGTGACTCCCTACGCGTCTCGGCAGTTGAAGGCCAATGAGAAGAATTATCTGGTCCATTACTTGGAATTGGCAGCTATTGTTCATGTATTGATGATTTGGAGGCTTTATTTGTATAGTGTCCCGTGTGAGGTTTATACAACCTACCAGAGTCTACAACATTTGTTCAAATAGAAAGATCGTAACTTGCGGCAGCAGAGATGGTTAGAGTTTCTTAAAGATGATGATATCACCATTCTATATCATCTCGGGAAAGCCAATGTGGCGGCCAATACCTTGAGTTGAAAGTCGGAGAGCTTGGGTAGTTTGGCATATCTACCGACAGTAGAGAGGCCACTAGCCATGGTGGTGCAGTCCCTGGCCAACCAATTTGTTAGATTGGATGTTTCGGAGCTAGTCAAGTTCTTGCTTGCGTGGTTTCTAGGTATGATTTATATGATTACATCGGAATGCGTCAGTATGATGAACCACATTTGCTTGTTCTTAAGGACACGTTATAGTACTACGATGCCAAGGAGGTTTCTACTGGAGATGATGGGGTGTTGCGGATGCAGGGGCGATGTGGATGGGTAGCGTCAGATGATCTTTAAGGAGGTCCACAGTTCGCGGTACTATATTCATTTAGGTGCCTCTAAGATGTATCATGATTTGAGACGACACTATTGGTGGAGAAGAATGAAGAAACACATACTGGAGTATGTAGATTGGTGCCTCAATTTTCAGCAAGTGAAGTATGAGCATCAGAGGCCAAGCGATTTGCTTCAGAGAACTGAGATTCCCGAGTGGAAATGGGAGAGTGTTACCATGTATTTCGTGGTTGGACTCCCAGAGACTAAGAAGACATTTGACGTTGTATGGGTGGTTATGGATAGGCTGACCATGTCGGCTCATTTCATTCCGGTGGTGACAACTTATTCTTTAGAGTACCCAGCTCAGATCTATATCTACGAGATTGTCCGACTTCATGGCGTACCGGTATACATCATCTCTGACCGGGGCACACAATTTGCATTGCATTTTTGGAGAGCTATGCAGCGTGAGTTATGCACATAGGTTGAATTAAGCACAACATTTCACCCTCGGACAAATGGGCAGTCCGAGTGCACCATTCTGATATTAGAGGATATGCTTCGTGCATGTGTTATGGATTTCGGGGGTTCTTGGGATCAGTTATTTCTGCTTAAGGATTTTTCCTACAACAAAATCTACCAATAGACTATTCAGATGGCTTCTTTTGAGGTCCATCCAGTGTTCCTTGTTTCTAGCTCCGGAACTATTATGGTAATTTGTCTCATGATTTAGAATTTAGCACAATTCAATTTCACAAGGATTTGAATTATATTGAGGAGCCGCTGGCTATCTTGGACAGACAGGTCCGGAAGTTGAGATCAAAGAACATTGCTTCAGTGAAGGTTCAATGGAGGGTTTTTCCGGTCGAGGAGGCAATCTAGGATACCAAGCACGAAATGAGGAGTCATTATCCTCATCTATTAATCACTTCTGATATGTCCTTATTGCATATTCGAGGGAGAACATTTTTCTTAAGAGGGGGAGATGTAACGACCCGACCGTCATTTTGTGTAACTGCACTTCGTTTCCCCTTTTTGATGCTTCACACATGTGTGCTTATGGTTTTTTAACTAACAGGGTTGATTAGTTTTTTTTTGGGAAGACTTTAGGTTTATTTGGGCCCATCGATTCTTGGCTTAGAAGTCTAAGTTAGAAATGTTGACCAAACTTTGAATTTTGTGAAAATGACCCAAAAGGTGTTTTGATGGCTCTGATACCTTCGTATCGTAATTTTGGACTTGAGTGCATACCCGAAAGTGAATTCAGAAGTCTGTAGGTTGATTTGTTGGTTTGCCGAAATTTGGCAATATGAAGTTGAAAAGCTTAACCGTAGGTGGACTTTTAGCTATCGGGCTCGGAATTTTATTTTGGGACTTGGAGTAGGTCTATTATGCTATTTATAACATGTTTGAAAAATTTGGTAACATTGGAGTAGAATTGATCGGATTCGGACGCTTAGTTGCAATTCAAGTATTTCTTGAACTTTACTTTGAAATTCATACATTTTAGTGTTTTTTAAAACAAATATACCACTAGGTAGGCTGCCTAGTGGCTAAGATATAAATAAAATCCCAAAATAAGTTCAAAGCTTACAAGATGTCCAAACCAAAATAGAAGTTGCATGAAGTTACCAGTTACTAAAAAGATAGAAAAGCTAAAGTCTAATGAACTAGCTATTACAACATAATAAGTTGAATGCTTCCTTCTCCTGTCAGTGTATGTAAATCCAATTGCCATTGGCAAATACCAAGAAGCACCTATCGAGCTCTCACCAAGCGCCAGGGTATAATATCCATAGGCTAAAATGAATTCCAAACATCTCCACCACAAAGTTGAAGCCAACATAGTCTTCCAAGTGTAGCTACTATATGATATCCATATGCAGTGAAATAAGTTTGTCCAAGTATTAATCGTGTGCTCGCTCATCAAAATTACCATGTAGAAGAGCATGGCGGCGCCAGGCTTGATGTTGGCTTTAGGCAGGTTTTGCAAGGCAAAAGCCACGCTTGAGCTGGTTTTAGGCAGGCTTTGCAAGGAAAAAGCCAGGCTTGAGCTGGCTTTAGGCAGACTTTGCAAGGCAAAACCCAGTCTTTGAAACGGTGACATTTTGTGATCTTTTAAGCTCAGATCCTTCCCTATTAGAACCTTTACTGTAGACATTATTCTAAACATTGCTAAGACAACCTTAGATTGAGCATGAAAGCATGCTAATACCACTGAGAAATGATTCAACAATCTCCATAAATACCACATGACATGTTTAGCATTTTCCTTAGCATTTGGACATATCAGAAGTAGAATAAATTGGACCATCCAACACATGCTTATCACGTTGTTCATGTACACAATCAAAGCACCCCCAAAATGAGCATGTGACCATTCTAATACCACTGGAAAGTACCTTAATAGCATACAGAATGAGACACGGAAACATGCAGGTATGTGCAGATTCCAATCATATAAAGCTATCAGTCTAGAGTTCTTCTCTTTGCTATCCTAACCCTAAGGTTAGGTATTTGAGATTTGTCTAGATTGATCAACCTCCTCCCTGCACTAGGCAGTTCAGAGAATGAATCAAACTTAGATGTACCTATAAAAGAAAACACAATGTTAGCTATAAAATTTGCCACTGAGTTGACTTCTTTGAACACATGTTGAAAGATCACATGAAGTTTCCCTTCATCTCTATAATTTTCTACACATCATGTGCAATTATCCAAGGAGGATCCCATTCCCCTTCTATCACCATCTTCATCACCAATGAGTCAGTTTCCAATATGAGAGGGTGAAGATCATGCTCCACACAATACCAACCCTTGAAGAATATCCTTAGCTTCAGCTACCACATTAGTTGTCACCCCAGGTCTACTGCCCTAGCATACACCGCATCATTATTAGCATCCCTCACACAAAATCCTATAGAGTTAGGAGCAGGATTTCCTTTTGAGGGCCTATCAGTATTGCATTTGTACCACCAATGAAGAGGAAGCTTCCATGTTACTCTTGTAGTGATCAATATAGGTTTATATCCTTCAATGTATTGAATCATGTCTGGACATAACAATGGAATATTAGGCATCCAAGCATACCTCACCCTTGCCAGTTGATGCAATGTCCTATTGATCTCATGAATCACCCTATTTGTGGACACTGAACTCCCATGTTTACTTGCATTTCTTATCTTCCAAAGCTCCCAAGTGATGATAGCTGATACTGCTTGAAACAATGGCTTTAATTTTTGACAACATTGAGCATACCACCAATGCCTTATAACCTGCTTCAATTGAATCAATGGCACAACAATTGAAGCAGCCCCCATGAACAAGTTCCATAACTTAGAGGCAGTAGGACTTGTGACAAATATATGTTGAATAGATTCCTCTTGGGGTTGTTGACAACACCAACACCTAGACATCATCATTTTCCGTTGCCTCCTCCACTTGTCATCGGTGGCTATTTTCTGCCTCCATAATCTTTACAAGAAGAAGGATATCTTGAATGGCAAACCTTTAATCCACATTATCTTGAATTCCTGATTAGGATCAGCCATATGCCATAATATTTGCCAAGCACTTCTAACGCTGAACTTGCCTAAAGGAGTTGGCATCCAGTATGGTCTATCCCAGTATCCTCGCTGCCATCTTAATGCACATTTAGCCTTATATGTTCTGCAATTTCCTCATTGAAAGTATGATCTAGCAGCTTATTACCCCAAGTTTCCCCTTGTCGCAATTCTGCTGCCTCCTAAAGATCTTCATCGATCGAAAATTCTTTTAGTAATACGTGATAAAGTGCACCCAATCCAGTCTAATTTTCATGCCAAATATTAGTTGTTCCACTATTTAATTCCCATAGGATCTCATGTTCTACTTCTTCCCTAGCTTTCAACATTTGTCTCCAAACACGAGACCCTTCCCTAAACTGTACCACAATTAGTAGCTCATTCTTGCAATACTTATTCCACATGAAATTAGACCACAAAGATTTTGTGGTCCTAAACCTCCACCATAGTTTAGCAAACAGTGCCCTTGAGACATCATGTATGGACCTAAAGAGGAAGGCAAATATTTTTCCATGAAGCCCAGTGTGTCTGATCCTCCCTTTTTCCTTTGTGCTCCAAAAAGACCTACCAAAAATCTTATGTAGATGCTCCAGGATGTTGTTTGGTGGATCAAGGACTGGTAACATGTGAACTGGCATACTTTGCAACACACCAGAGATAAGTGTTGCCTTTCTTCCAAATGACATCAGCTTTCCTTTCCATGAATGCAATTTAGCCTTCATCTTCTTGATAAGATCCTCATAATAGTCCTTCATTCTTCTAGTGTGGACCGATAGCTTCTATCTGAAGTATGGACTATTCACAACCTTCTGCATTTGATTATCTCGTACGTTGTTCACCTTTACCTTACTTACCTTAAAATATCGCATCATATCTTCTATCTCTTTCATAACCTCCCTTCCATATAGGTATGATTTACATCCACAACTTGAAGCTTTATTATAATACTACAATCCGGTGGGAGCTTCATACTGACTTCTTATAAGGCTGTTACTTTTCTAGCTGGCTTTATTGTAGAGCCGTTATAGACTATGGTTATTGTACTATCTCTCTTGTACCTCTGATATTAAGGCTGATCCTGAAATGTTCTCGATCACGATTTCAATAATTTTCTAGGTCCAATAATCAGACTCCTGATTTACTTAGTTGATGTAACTCTTTAGTCTCATCTTCCCTTTGATCAACCTTCGTGTAGGCTTAAGCTATCTTCCGATATGCGGCTCATGGTATTAGTTATTACTTTAGCCTTTCATGGACGCTATGGAATATCCAGGATATAATCTTTTAACAATTCAATCCTTTGTATATGACCTGGACTCAATTCTTTCTTTTAACTTATGCCAGAGTCTTCTACATGTCACGACCCAAATATTCCACCGTCGGGATCGTGATGGCGCCTAACACTACACTTTCTAGGCAAGCCAACATTAGAGATGTTCAACATAAACATATATAAAAGTTTACGAAATCCACAACCATTCAACACATACTACCAGAATAAGGAATAAAATTTTTAGAATAATATAGTGCAATAATACCGACATGTCTAACTACCCTTGATCTAGAGTCACAACTCACGGACTACTAAGAATTTACTACAAGTAGTTGGCTGAAAAGAAAATGTATAATTGTTAGTGAACTAAATAAAACACTAAATGGATATAAGGAAGAGACTCCAAGAATCTACGGACGTCGACAGATCTACCTCGGGTCTCCTGGGTGAAAGTCAGCTACAACTCGAACTCAGCTCGGACCAATACCTGGATCTGCCCAAAAAGTGCAGAGTGAAACATTAGTACAACTGACCCCATGTACTAGTAAGTTTCGAGCCTAACCTCGGCGAAGTAGTGACGAGGCTAGGACAAGACACCGCATAAAAACCTGAACAGTATAATCATGCTAATGGCAACAATGATAAACAAGGAAATAAAGCAGGCATAATGGGAAGGGGACATGAATTGGGGGATCACAATATAAGAAATGATAAACAATAAAAGGCACAATTTAACCAAAAATCCTCAATTAAATTAGGCAATTCAAACAATAAGGAATACTGGACGACATCACCCTTCGTGCTCTTACTCTCAGTCTCACCAATATATAAATAGAACGGCACAACGTCACCCTTCATGCATTAAACCTCACATAATATACACGACATCACCCTCCGTGCTTTATCACTCTCATATCATGGCACAATATCATCCTTCATTCTTTACACTCTTCGTCACGATATAAATAAATCATGCACGGTGTGAACAACTATTTTTTGACCACACCCAAATTCTACACTATTTTCGATGTAAATATTAATGTTAGATCTAATCTTAATATTTTAAATTTTTTTTTTATCTTACTCTTAATAGGTTCTATTTAAGAAAATTAAAAACAACAAAAATATTCAC
>ML356429.1:0-22667 GCA_005239505.1 Nicotiana paniculata
TGATGTTTTTGGGTCTATTTATATGTTTAGGATAAACCCTAAACGTGTCAAAGACTTCTATTCTAACTTGGAAACACTTAAAACCCGACAAAACTCGATTTCTGGCCGTCCAGGGACCCTGGCGTTTCAGCCCAAACGCCTGGGTAAGGCCAGGCAGCCCCTGGCGTTAGGGCTCTAACGCCTGGCTAAGGCCAGGCTGGGTCAGGCTGTTTGGCTCTGTCTCCCGGCTATCGTCCGGGCGTCCCTTTTCGCGTATTCTTCGACGTATTTGCATCCGTTTAGCCCCGTTTCCATTTCCAATTCACCTACACATAAAATAAACCCTATTAGGCACATACGACGTGTATTTTATNCTGGCTCTTAATCGAGAAATCTGGTCTTATTATTGGATTTTCTTATGTTTTTTCAGTTGAATTAGGGATTTTGTGTGAATTTTCAGCTACTCTTTGGAACTTTTTATTTTTCCGCACTTTATGGGTGTTAATCGAGAAATATGTTTTGGTCTTATTTTAAGTTATTGCTGGAGAAATCTGGTCTTATTTTTGGGTTTAATGCATGAATTTTGTAATACATTTGGTTAAAGTTCATTGATTTGCAGCTTATAAAAGCGAAAAGGTTAAATCTTGGTACTTAAAACTAGCTCTTTATTTTTTTTATCTCTTGCAAATTTGTTCATATAGATTTTGTATCATTGGTTCAAGTTTGAAAGTTGTTGCTTTGGTGTGGTTACTGTTTTGACCCTTTTTTGCATTTGATGAATTTCTATGGCTTAATATGCTTGTCTTCTTTGCTAATTTCCTATTTTACAGCAAAACTAGCTAATATTCTCATGAAAATGTTGTATAAAGTTATTATTGAACCCCATTTTCAAATCTTGTGATTCTTGGTTGAAGTTGGAATCTTACTCGATCGTCGTATTAATTTTATGTTTTATGATGATATGATGGGGATCGACTATTCTTCTTGAAATAACCTGCATTAGGCAGATCCAGGATATGGGTCTTAATCAAGAAAAATAATATGGTCATAATTTTAAGTTATTGAGGTTGTCTATTTTGAGACTTCATCTCCAGCGAAAATAGATTACCAGATAATGTAGAAGGGAAAATCCAATCAGATTTTTTGTCTTTAATCACTCTTTCTTGTATTGCACATTTGTTAAAGCTTTTATTTCTCCTTTAAAATGACAGGGCGAAGAGCTGAAAAAGCGAATAGGTGCAGTGGCATACATTGAGTGCAGTGCCAAGACACAACAGGTAATGTTTGAACCTTGTAGTGTCATTAGAACATAAAAAGATTAGTACATGAAACATGATTAACAAGCAAACATTATCCGAAATGGTGGTCAGTGTTGATATATGATAATTGTCATAGTTATTGCCAAAACAGAATAGATATGGTAGGGCCTTGTTATAAGGATACATAGCATATTGATAGTACAAGTGTTTGGTGGTCAGTGTTGATATATAACAATTACAACTTTTGTATTTCAAATTCTAAATGGCCATAAAAATGAGATGAAATTAACTAATCAGAAGAGTTGAAGCAAGAGATGTTTAAATGGAATAACCTCTTTGTCATGCTAAATTCAGAAGTTGGACATAAAAGGAGAAAATTTTATGAGACAACTCTTCACTCTGAGAATATTTATAATGCAACCAATGAAGCATTATATGTTTGAAATGACTTCTCCCATCAGCATATGGAAAGTTGATTACTTATCCTAGTCCTCAATATATAATCACATAAGTCAATCAGTCAGGATGGTTTCTTTTATGATACGTGGCTGATTTAACATCCTTCATCTCATAATTTTGTAGCTGATCATTTGTAGTAATCTTGGCCTTCCCATTAATCTAAGTGGCATGTAAGCTTTCTTTGTACAAACCAACAGAAACTTCCGAAGGTTTCAAGGCCTTGAAGTTTTTCCCTCCTTAATCTTGTCTTGTGTGAAGAACCAGTACATATACATGATGGGAAGGTAACATTGGTTGTTGAGTACTACCTTGTTCGTCAAGCTCCTTGGCTATAGACTATAACAGATAAGTGATGTGAGTACCAAAAAGCATTGAATCCAGTGAGTTTCTTCTCATTCTTCTTCTTCTTCTTCTTCTTCTTCTTCTTCTTCTTCTTCTTCTTCTTCTTCTTCTTCTTCTTCTTCTTCTTCTTCTTCTTCTTCTTCTTCTTCTTAAATGTCCAAAAGGCGTTGAAATGCTGGCGAATTTTTTTCAGAAAAATTCTGCCCAATTTTTCTTGTTTTTGCCTAAAATTTCTGCCCTAAATGTTGTCGCTTTTCTTCGCTTCACAACAGTGCTCCACAGATTCAATTCAATGCCCAAGGTGAACAATTATCGGAAGATAATAAAGGTTTTTGGTTATACATATTACATCAAACCAAATTACTGAACATCCGAGAAGAGAATCTTCGTGATACTTCAAACATAAAATAGAATCAAATTATCCAAATAACAGTCTTAACTTGTTTCCTCAATCTGCCTCAGATTTTGATTTAAGATTAGTACAATATTTAAGGTACTATTAGATTACAGATCTCTTCTCTAATAATTGTTCTTTCTCAATGCAAAAACTGCTTTACTATTTGTAACTCTTTGACTTCATCTCCTTTAAGTTTTGGTTAATGTCAAATTAGTATGTACCTTTGTTTATTGAGTTAATTTTGTTGATTACTTTTGTCGTATAGCAATTTCATGGATAATGTAGATAAAAGTTGGATGCATCTCCTAAGATGGACGGATGAGTATATACGTGGAGTGAATGATTTTCTTGATAAGGCATTTGAACGAGCTTCACAAGAAAAGGAAATATTATGCCTTTTCCAAAAGTGCATTAATCGCTATTGGCATTATAGAAATGTGGTGGAGGATCACTTGGTCGTTAATGCTTTGTTAATGGTTACACCGAATGGGTTTTCCATGGTGAAAGATTTTCCTCTAGAATTACACCTCATCAAAGCAATAATGATGAAGGTTCTAATATGCGTGATGATATTGATGGATTACTTCATGATACATTCAGAAATATAGAAGATGAGCCAGTACAAGAAGAAGGGATGAGAGAGTCTGTATCTGAAGATGCTAAGAGATTTTTTAAATTATTAGAGGAAGGGAAACAAGAACTATATCCAGGGTGTGAAAACTTCAGTAAATTGTATTTCACCATCCGGTTGTACTTGTTTAAGTCGTTGCATGGGTTGAGTAATGTAGCCTTTTTAGACTTGTTAGAGTTGTTAAAAGAGGCATTTCCCCTTGCTCAGCTTCCAGAGTCTTTCAACAAGGCTAAATATATGATAAAAGATTTGGGTCTTCATTATGACAAAATACATGCATGCCCTAATGATTGCATGCTATTTTGGAATGACAATGCAGATGCCGATAATTGCTCTGTTTGTGGGTCTTCTAGATGAAAAAGTTCTAATCGTGCCTTGACTAATACAAGTGCTAAAGTTCCTGCAAAGGTTTTAAGGTACTTTCCCTTGAAGCCTAGACTTTAGAGGATATTCATGTGTCATGAAACAGCTATTGCAATGAGATGGCATGCTAATGAACGACCTAATGATGGGAATGTGAGGCATCCTGCTGATGGAGACGGTTGGAATTTTTTTGATTCTTTACATTCCGACTTCTCCAAATATCCACGTAATGTTAGGTTGGGTCTTTCAAGTGATGGTTTAAACTCATTTCGGACCATGAGAATTTCTCATAGCACGTGGCCTGTCATGTTAATGAGCTACAATTTATCACCATGGATTTGCATGAAGCCAGAATATATCATATTGTCAATGATCATACCAGGTCCTTCATCTCCAGGAAATGATATAGATGTGTACTTACAACCACTTATTGCATAATTGAAGGAACTATGGGAAACTGGGATAGAAACATATGATGCTGAGACAAAGCAAACATTTCAAATGCGTGCAGCGTTGTTGTGGATAGTTAGTGATTTTCCAGCATTAGCTATGCTTTCAGGATGGAGCACCAAAGGGAGGTTGGCATGCCCCACTTGTAATTATGACACATGCTCTTTATATCTCAAACACAACCATAAGATGTGTTATATGGGCCATCGAAGATTTTTACCTCATGATCATCCTTTGCGGAAAGATAAGAAGTCATTTGACGGTAAGCAGGATCATAGACCTGCACCTACTCCTTTGTCGGGAGTAGAAGTGTTTCAAGAGCTGCTTGAATTCAACAATATTTTTGGAAAGGGCAAAAAGAAAAGACCCCGGGATAACAAGGGTCCGTGGAAAAAAGATCTTTTTTTTGAATTGCCATATTGGGCACATAACAAATTGAGGCACAATCTTGATGTGATGCACATCGAGAAAAATATATGTGACAGTTTGCTTGGGACCTTATTGGAAATGGAAAAAAAGTCAAAGGATCATGTATATGCTCTCTATGACTTACAAGAAATGGGGATACGAAAGGAGTTACAACCAAGAGAAGATGATGATGGAACAGTGAGTTTGGATAAAGCTTGTTTCTACATGGAATCAAAACAGAAAAGTTTATTTTGTAGCGTCATAAAAAATGCCAAGTTACCAAAAGGTTGTACTTCAAATATTTCAGAACGCGTGCAAGTGAAGGAGATGAAAATATCAGGGTACAAGAGTCATGATGCTCATTTTATAATGCACTACTTGCTCCAGATTGTTGTTAGAAAGACGTTGCCCAAGAGTGTTTCATTGGCCTTGATTAGGTTGGTGTGATTTTTTTAGAGCCATATGTAGTAATGACATAAGGCGAAGAGATCTTGAAAAAATGAACTCTGAAATTGTTGAAATAAATTGTGATCTTGAAAAGATTTTTCATCCAACATTTTCGATATAATGCCACATTTGCCTATTCATTTGGTGAATGAAATTAAGCTTGGGGGTCCAGCTCATCTTCGTTGGTTGTATCCCATCGAGAGGAACCTATGTAAATACAAGGCATTTGTTCGTAATTGATCTTGTCCAGAAGCATCGATAGCGGAGGGATTTTTGGCAGAAGAGTGTTTGACTTTTTGTTCAAGATACCTACATGACAACGTGAAGACAAGATTCAACAAATACCCAATTGTAGATGATGAGTGCCCTCAAAATTTGTCATCCATATTCCCTGTTATAGGCCATACAATTGGAAGTAAGAAGAAAAATACTTTTCACATGGATCCACAGTTATGTTATGAAGCACATCGATATGCTCTGTTTAATACTAGAGATGAACAAGTGGAAAATTTAATCGAGTAAGATAAATTATATAACACTTATTCTATACTTTAATTTTTAATGATATGATTGATCTTGAAATATTCATGATTGCAGGGAACATAAGAATTTAATTGGTAATCGCAGTAGATCAAATGCATGGGAAAGGTCAAGAAATCATAGTCGGGAATTCAACAGTTGGTTTGCTGAGAAAGTTAAAAATATTGAAGTGCCCGATTATGTAAGATGCTAGCTAAAGGGCCTAATGCGATCGCCAAAAGATATGATGCATATTTCATTAGTGGATACCGATTTCATACCGTAGAACGGGATTCTATGATCCAAGACTAAAAACAGTGAAGTGACTTTATCGGCAACAACCGATAGCTTTGCTAGCTCTAGGGACCAAAATCCCATCGATGGTGAGGTTATCTATTATGGAGCTATTCAGGATATGATTGAGATTGATTATTGGGGTTGTTTTAGTGTTGTACTATTTAGATGCGACTGGTTTCGTAATGAGATAGATGAATATGGGTTAACCCCTGTGTACTTTAAGAAATTATGTAGTATAGATGACCCTTTTGTGTTAGCTTCACAAGTTTATCAAATTTTTTATGTGGAGGATCCTTTTGAGAAATATGTTTATTATGTGAGGAATAAATTCCCTGTTGATTTATATGATTTATAGGAAGAGGATTGCCCCAATATTGAAGACGCATTTTGGAGGGAGCCTAATGATGACATTGGTTACTTAAGCGGATTAGTTGATGTTGACATTGGATGCTCAAGAAAGGATGTACCAGTTGATGTAGTTGATATTCCATCTAATGCACAACATTCAAATGATACAATTATAGAAACATCGGAAGAGGAGAATGAGTTTGATGATACTGGTTGGGACTGGATGGAATCAGATGATTAAAGAAGAAACTTCTTATATTCTTTTAAATATATTCTGTTTAGAGTGAGTAATAATATTTTTATCATTATTTTAGAATTACTCTTGTTTATATAATTTTAATTATTTTTTACATAATATTTCTTGTTGGAATGCATAACCATTGCCATTTCTCTTGCACATTGTCTCCATACTATCAAACACCCAAATAAACGCTAACATGCAAAAGAAAAATTCTTCCTCATTAAATATTTCACCCCTTTAATGTTTGCTACAAATCTAAGTTGCACGTACTGTTTCTATATTTTAACCTTAACTCTATGTCGTATCGATAACTAGAGTAAATGGTGTGATTATTTGCATTTTCAGGTGGATAGAATCATCCCAGGGACTTTACCATCATCGACAACAGGATTATAGGCTTATCTAGGTGAACATCAACAACTTTCAGAATCATTTAAGCTGGTACTTTGCTTTATCTCATGGACTTTTCTTCATCTCTTTCTGAATCATTTAAGCTGGTACTTTGTAGTTGTGTGAGCATGTGAAACATTATCATATTTACTGGTACTCCCCAACTTATGAGCCCTAAAATCTTAACAGACATTCTAAGCACTGAACTACTTTTAATGAGAGTATTGAAATCAATATAGACAATTCAAAATCTAGAAGTATAACCCAATCTCCATTTAAAGTTTTCGACCAATGACCACGCGAAATAGCCTATGACATTAGCTCCTTCATCTACAGTCTTCTTCAGTTCTTGCAAATAGCTCTTATAGTAAGCAATCCTTTTGGTGTCATATAATGCTTTAGGAAGGATAATGTTTCCCGCATAATCCATACCTGTAAATCATATACTATTAGTTCAGACATTCTTTTTGTCAAACGCAACTTTGAAAAGTTTCACTAGTTAACCAAACCATACCATTTTCTGCCAGAATCATGGTAGGATTTCCATAAAGTTCATTTACATAGTTGACAGCTTTATTTAGACCTCATGGCACGATATAGAGCCAATCCGAGTATGCCTAGAATCATATTCAACAACGATAGTGTTAGCTAATATATTAGTATGCTTTTAGGCTAAAAGCAATGTTAACTTCATTATATACTCACCCTAGGACCAATTGGTACTCCCTTGCGATCATCTACATCGAAGCAAGTGAAAGAATTAGAATCAGTAGAATCTCTTACATATGAAAACAAGTAGTTTCATTTATAACTTAAGAACTAGTAAAACAGTAGTTTCTTACAAGAAAATCCAACATTCCAGTCCTGTTGATATCCCAAGGGTTGTGGCGTCGTGTAATGAGGATCATACATGTAGTAGGTAATGAGGATTATTATGTATGCAAGATCTTACCATCCCAAATCATTTAAGCTGGTACTTTGTAGTTGTTTGAATTGGTTGTTTGCACACAAAATTGAATTAAAGTGTCATTACCATATTTTGAATATGTTAGGATGTTTAAAGAGCCATCTTCAGTTTGTTCATTCTGAATTAGGATGTTGTGTGCAGCTGGTGATTTATTATTTTGCCTGTGAAATAGCTGGATAGTAAAAAGACAGAATATATATTTTTTGTTTTCCTTGAGCAGATCATGAGCGTTTGCGATCATATACTATGTATCATGCATATGAAGAAAAATAATTTGTTGATGGTTAATTAGTTGATAAATGAAATATTATACTACTATGTAGTTTCATAAAAAAATGAAATGAAATATTCTCAGTTGGGTTGTGAATTTTACCATCACCCTTAGGTCCTTGACAAACTAATTTAACAACATCAATATCAACTCCATCAGTAGTTGTATTCAATGCACCATTAGTATCAACAATAGGTTTCAAATTTCCAATAGCAGTCTGCTCAACTCCAGCTAATAGTTGTGGATCTTTAGCCCCTGTATTTGGTCATTTAGAACCTGTAGTAGCTGCTTGCTTCTCCTCTTCAGAAGTTTTAAGCTTCGTTGGTTGATCCCGTGTAAGTTTAGGTTGACCATTCACACACGTTGAGGCATTCCCTGCAGGAACAACTTGACCTCTACAATCCTGTTGTCCTCCAGGTTGTGCTATTTGCCCAGCTCTCTTAGCATTCAAACAATCCCTTGCATGACACTGCAAATTTTCAACAGTTTGTTGCTCGTTCTCAACTATTTCATCATAATCACGAGCATCTTGTATTTTCTTCCCTTTTAACCGTCGATACTGAATTTCTTCATGACCTTGATGCTTACAATGGCAACAATATGAAGGTAGAAGGATATTGTAAGAGACAAGTAGTGATGGTCTAACTAATTGATTGATTCTATCAGGTTTGCATATAAAGCTGTGATGTCTAACTAATTGATAACTTATTTCTTATTTAATATTCTGATTTTGACAGGAATTTGAATAGTCATGAGTCGAGAAGGGCACTCAAGTAAAAACAAAAAGGCTAAAAATTGCATTGCAGCCGGATCACTTGCATCTTTGGTGAACCAAAAGGTTTCATCGTTGAAAACAAAAAGAATTATTCAAGCTACAAGGCCAAATGACAAGCATCAGCTGAATTCAATTGAAAAACAACCTCCGCAATTAGGAGCTCAAGTGCAAGAACAATTATTGCAACTGCCTCTGCCTTCTGCTTCTCCTCCAGCACAAACTATACATGAGCAAGTGCAACAAAACTCTATCTCTCTTGCATCACAAGCATTACGTGAACAATTGCAGCAAAAGTCAGTGGATTCCACCACTCGTACTTCACAAACGGTACATGAACAATTTGAGGATTCCTCCGATCATGAAACAAACGAGCTATCCGAGGAACAAGGCAAGAACATATAAAATTCATTTCTTTAAATTAACAAACAATATTAACTTTTGGTGATTATTCTTACTTAATATTAATGCAGGTCCTTCTGCCGAAAAAAATAAAAGAGGAAAAACTCTGATGCCAAGTGTTCATGGTAGGAAAGAGCGCAAGCTAATTGTGCTAAACAAGAGAAATCAAACCATAGGTCCTACTGATGATGTTGTAGCAGAGTTGGGTTGCTTCCTCGGCACATTGGCAAGGAATGCGGCCTTTTGTCCTCTTAATGTGTTTAATTGGAGGAAACTTCAAACAAAAGAAGACATGTGGAAATATATCAATGTTTGAAGTTTGCAATATTCTGTGTAGATATTTCAAAGTTTTACACTAACCTAATTGTACCAAATTTGTAAGGAAAATATGACATTCCTGATGCTTCAATAAGGTGGGTTTTTGATTCAATTGGAAATGCTTGGAGAAAGTATAAGAATCAATTATATAACGATAATTATAAAGCCTATGAGAATGACGAGCTTCGAATGGAGAAAAAGCCGGTTGATATTCCTAAATCTCATTTTAGGGATCTTCTTAATTATTGGAACTCTGATGCCTACAAGGTAAAACTAAGTATTGTCCCATGATTTGCTGAGAATGTATGGTTTATATTTAATTAGAAATCACTTAACTCTATAGTCATTGGATGATTTGCAGAAAATGTCCCAAACCAATACCGAGAATCGCAAAAAGTTGAAATATCCACACACTGCTGGCAAAAGAAGTTTTGCTCGAATATGTGACGTTTGATATTTTCTTTCTTAATATTATTTTAAATATGAACTTATTAAATTTATACCACTTTTTATATAATCAAGAAAAAAAAGAAAGAAACTTCTGAGCCTCTATCAAGCAAGGACATTTTTGTGGCTACAATAAAAAGAAAACCTGATCGAGTTTACAAGGCCTCGTATGCGGATACTCTTAATAAAATTGAACGAGTTATTAATTCAAAGTTTGTTATTATCATTTGTCTGTTCTTAGTTATTGACTCAGTTTCACATGCTGTCTGATTTAATAATGACTCAATTTGGTATTGTAGGCTGAAATGGAAAGAATACCATCAACACAAGAAAGTGAAGATGACAGTCAATCAGTTGACGCATTTGCATCAGTCATGGGACCTGAGCATCCATGTCGCCTAAGATTGTATGGACGTGGGGTTACCAAAACTTCCTTAAAAATAAAAGTGGGAGATTATGGACCCTCAAGTTCTACTGATAAGGTGATGCAACAAAAATTGGAGGAAATGGAAGAAAGGATGCAACAAAGATTGCAGGGAAAGTTCAATGCACAGAAAGATGCCATGGAACTACAAGTTGCAGTTAACATCATTTCACAACTCAAACATCTGAATCCAGATTTACGAGTTGATCCCAGCATGCTAGGTTTCAATGCTCGTTCACATGGAGAATCTTCCTCTGCACAACAAGCTATTGTGCAACTAATCAATCGTCTATCTACTGGGAGTAATAATCAAGGTCATTACGTCTATCTTTGTTTGTTTGTCTCTTTCTTCTTCTCCTCCTTCTGCTTCACACCAAAAAGAATATTTAAGTAGTAGTAGTTAGGAAAATTTGAGCTGGGATGAACCTGTTTTTACCTAGAATTTGTTGGCCAATGTCACACGGTTGAGCTGGACTACAGTCGGGTTTTGCCACATGGTTTTGGGAAAATATTGTGTTTGGTGCAACAGTAAGTGCGACATTATGAGAATTGTAATGTAATTGATTTGAAGAACATTAAAATAGTTTCCTATTTTCTCCACAGAAAAATGTCAATTCATATGGAGCATTTGTATGTTGCTATTACGTTTGTAGTTTTGTACCATCACAATTTAGAGGTGTAGCTTTTTCTCTTGGTCAAAAAGAAAGAATGATGGGCAAAGTGAAGCTTGTTTTGCCTACTCCGCTGGTTTGTTGTATTTTTTCTTACAGGTGATTAGTCGATTTGACAAATTCAATCGGGTCATAAATTTTCCTTCAACTTTTGTTATCTCTCTGTTTGTTTTTCTTCCACCTGAAGTTTCATACGTACTGATTAATATCAATGGCCACTCTCAAAATTTCTTCTATTCTTTGAATAGTACCTTTTATTTGTTGAACAAGAAGTAATAGTAGTAGTTTCTTGAACTTTATGCTGGAAAATATGGTTAGTGTTGTGCAAATTAAAAATCACCTGCAACTTTAATGTTTGAAGTACATTGAAGAGGCTATATGTAGCTGATAGCTTCAGTTCAATTTTTTGGGTGGTTGTGATGTGAATTTCTCATTTATGTTGGCGTGACAACCTTACAGATGTGATCAAAACAGCATTCCTGTCCCAATGTGTGAAAACAATGTCTTTGTTTGTTGGCGTGACAACCAAGAATGTGGAAGCCATTTCTTTGTTTTTCTTAGCTATGATTCTCAGTCTTCCTGTCCCAATGTGTGAAAACAATATATAATTGATCTATTATTATGATACTTTGAAGGATAATGACTTTACTTATCCTCTTTTGTAGGTGGAGCAATTGAAGAAAGGGAAGATGGAGATTGTGAAGATCTAGACCTTACTTAAGAACTTTGAATTGTTGTCTATGTTCTAGGAATATTTTGTTATCAAAATTTGAAACTTACTCTAACTCTTGAAGTGTTCAAATGTAAAACCTATGTGATTGGGTTAAAATATTTTGGTTTTATGGAGACAATATAGACTATGAAGTGTTTTATATTTTTATTTATATAAATTTCAGGTTATTACACATTATTATATATCTAAATATTCATTTACAGCAAGGGCATAATAGTCTACTAGGACCGTTCTAATAGGTCTTGCAAAATCGTTCCAATAGATCTTACAAATTGTTCAAAAATAATCTAAAAGAACCGTTCCAACAGGTCTTTCAAACCGTTCCATTTGGATGACAAATCATTCCAAAATGTGCAATAAAATAATACAATAGGTAGTTAAAACCGTTGCCAAAGAAATAAAACCGTTACAGTAGCGTAATGAAACCATTATAATAAACGTTGCCATAGCTTACATAACCGTTGCATTAACTTATATGGTAACGGTTGTCAACCGTTGTTGTAACCTCTATGGTAACGGTTTTTAACCGTTACAACTAGAAAGAAATACTCGTTGCTTCAGACAGAGGAACAACCGTTGCAGTAGACCGCATTAAGGAACGTTTTTGATAACCGTTGCACGAACCGTTACTTTAAGTCTATTGGCACGACAGCGTATGTAACGGTTGCTAAACCGTTCCAATAACCCTATTGCAACAGTTTACCTGTCTGTTGCAACGGTTTACTAGTTGTTGCCATAGGCTCATTTTCCAGTAGTGTACTATCTACCGGGGGCTGATGGTTCCATACATTTATTTTTGTTCTCATGTACACCCCATGTACCCATTTACCCATAAGGCATCTTTACATTTAATCAGTTGCCATAACAACTTAACCACTGATGCCATATTTCAGTTTCTGCGACTCTTAAAATTCAATCCTCCTAACTTCGGATAACATATCTTTTCCCAAGAAACCAAGGATAGTTTCTTTTTCTCCTCCGAGCTGCTCCAGAGATATTCTCTGCATTCCTTTCAACCTCCTTGAGTATACTTTGACGTAATATGTACACTGTGCCCTAGAAGTTATGGATGGAAAACAACACCGCATTTATAATTTGCAATCTGCCAGCATATGATAGAAGCCTTGGGTACAGAGGCGGACCCAGAATTTAAGCATAACGGGGGCACCATTGTTTTTAGTATGCCAATCACCAACAATAAAGTTCGGGTGTAACCCTTTGAAATGACTATGATTATTTATCATCAAAATAAAAACATCAATATTATCAAATACCATTAACTTGATACTAATATAACAAAAGTATATTGTCCACTCATAGTTGAACTCGACGCGTTTTCATATTTTGAAAACGGTCAATAATAGCATCATTGCTTATATTTACAAATACTTCCTTCTCAAAGTAACAAACTAAACAATCATTTAAAAATGCATCACTAATACTACTACGCAATTCATCTTTGATGTACTTCATAGATGAGAATGCTCTTTCCACCGTTGCAGTTGCGACAGGTAAAATTAAAGTCAACTTCACAAGCAAATAAACAAGTGAATAAGTCTCCACAATATTTGCCTCAACCAATGCTTTCGCCAAATCACCAATTCTTTTCAAATCAGAGAACCTAGGGTCACCATGTTGCATGTGCCATATGAAAGTGTCAAGTTGGCGACTAAGATCTCGAAGCTTCAATTCACCAAACTCATCGGGATAATGCTTGGCCAATGTCATTATTCGTTCCTTATCAAAATTAGCAAATGATTTAGCGGGATTCAAGCTAGACATACAAAGAAGCAGGTTACTAACAAAATTAGCGAACCTTTAAACCAACCCGAACTAAATTGGCGCATTTTCTTCCCAAATAAAGTTTTAGGAAATTTGTGATCAAGCGGTTGGCAGAGCCCTCTTTGGATGTAGTGTCTTCTCACTTCATCCCGTACTCTAGGGCTATATCTATCAATGGGTATTCTCTCTCCGGGGTCGGTATTAAGTGATTTCACATCAAACTCTTCTACAAGATGGGAGGAATTGTCTCTAAGACTAGAACTTGGTTGAGAAGAATTAAACCACGTCCAAAATATGTCCATCTCAATTCACATCAACAGAACTTCCTACAAAGCAACAATACCAAGCAAAATAACATTTTTAATATGATTAATCACATTCCTTATTTTATTATAAGTCATAACTATATTATTATTATTTTATTAAAGATAGAAGATTCACTTACCAATTTCTGAAAGGTATCCTTGAAATCCAAATACAACTTGGTCTCAAATCATCCACTTCACTGAAATAATATTTCAAATAGCATTAGCACAAATCTTCAAATACCTATGAAATTAATTTATTAAGATAAAAAATTAGCACACCAGAATTACAGAAAATTCAGCGAAAAATCAAAGGCTTTACTAGCCTAACAAAGTCAAGAAAAATTACAGAAAATTCAGCGATTCAATCAAGATAGAATGTCCAAAAGTGAGAACAAGACACAAATAAGAGGTAAGCAAAACCTTCTAGTAAAGCCCCTTCTCAATCGTATTTTAAAAGGGGGTTTTTTAACCCTAAACTCGAAACTGAAATTTACCATTAGAAAAGTGGAAACAATATGGAGAATTCCAAGTATAAATTTTCAAAATCTTACCCAGAAAAAGGTTCGGCGACTGCTTGATTCTTTCTTGAAGAGAGAGACGTGTGAAGGATGAAATTTGTTTTGGGTTAGAAGAAATAGACTGATGTCAAGAGAGAGAGAAAAAAAGAGGCGTGTATTTTTAACCTCTGGACGAAATTAAGACTCAATTAAAGGTCTGACCGAATGAGACCCAATCAAAACATAAAATAATTGGATTGTAGGACTCGAGGTTCGAACCTGGGTCATGAAGAAGGCAACTACTCCCACAAACCAACTCTTCTATCCAGTCTTTGTGACTGAGGGGGCCGCATAAAATATTTATAGGGGTCCTCCCTGTATTAACTTATATATATAGAATATATATACAATATTTTTACCTAGGCCAACGGGTGCCCGTGACCCCCCACCCCCTAGCGTAGGTCCGCCCCTNTTTTACCAAGGCCAACGGGTGTCGGTGCCCCCCACCCCCTAGCATAGGTCGGCCCCTGCTTGTGTAGGTGGCTTTGATCCTTTGAGTACAAATGCAGACCGGCTCTCTGCTACTAAGTGATCAACTGCTGCCTTTAGTCTCTTGCTGTCACGACCCAAAACTAACCCTGTCGTGATGAAACCTATCGTGGTACTAGGAGAACCGACACATTACCAAAACAATTCGATATTTCATTTTAAGAGATAATTTCAAAGTTATTCATTATAAAACCTTCGTAAGGAGTTCAACTCAAAATAAAAATGCGGAAAAGAAAGCCCGACATCGGGGTGTCACTAAGTCATGAGCATCTAAACCAGACTAACTTCAAGGTTTACAACGTTCCACTAATACCAGAATGGAAAGAAAAGATACTAATAGAGGAGAAATCAAGGGTTGCGGATGCCGACATCTACTTTGTAAATCTCCGACAACCCATAGCGCACTGGCTCAACGATCTCTGCAAATGGGCTCACTCGAATCTGCACACAAGGTGCAGGGAGTAACGTGAGTACTTCCAACTCAGTAACTAAAAAAATTAAATAAGGAACTAATAAAACAAAGCCGAGCTAGACATAATACAGTTCTTTTCAGAAATTTCAGTAAGGGAATTTAGGCATGCTTTCAAACCGGTGTTTTAAAATCAAAACATTTCAAGCTCATGCGAAATATTATAAGTCCTTCAAAACATCACAACAACAATGACTAGCAACAATGTGCATCAATAAACAAAAGCAATACACAGCCTCACAGAGTCTACTCTCACTCATCTATCTTGACAGCTCAATCGCTCGGCTCTCAGCCTCAATACTTACAATCAAGGTACCTGCGTTCACTTGGGGTGTTTAGACCCCGGAGGGGCTCCTACAACCCAAGCTCTATATTGTTGCGGCATGCAGACCGGCCCAATACTACTGCGGCGTGCAGCCCGATCCACATATTTCTGCGGTGTGCAGCCCGATCCACATATTGCTGCGGCGTGCAGCCCGATCCAAGTACTGCTGCGGCGTGCACCCCGATCCAATATCATGGCCCAAATGCTTGTTGCGGAGTGCAACTCGATCTAACATTTACTGCGGCGTGCAGTCTGATCCAACATATCTCCCACAGCTCTCAACCTGACACTCAGGCCCTATATCAGTCACTAGCCTTTCCAACCTCACAATTATCACAACAACAACCCAAACAAAGACTATAACAAGTACAAATCAAATCATGGGAGAGAGATGAGATAAAATGCATAATCAAACAATGACTGAGTACAGACAGCAATTTAACAGTCAAGACAACAAGTTCACGACCACTGCGGGTCCCAACATGGTTTCCATATAACCTAAGCATGGTTTCTAACATATAAGACAGTCAATGACTCAAAAACAAGAGTGAAAATGTAATAACAAATGTGTATTTGACTTTACAGTCTACCGAAACGGACCAAGTCTCAATCCCACTCGGTGTCCATCACCCAACGTGTGCGTCACCTCTAAATATCAACATCATATGAATTTCTTGGGGTTTCGTACCTTCAAGACCAGATTTAAGACCGTTGCTTACCTCAACCAAGCAAATCTCTATTCCGCAATGCTCTTGCCCCTCGATTCGGCCTCCAAATGCTCCGAATCTATTCACAACCAGTATAATACCATCAATATACGCTGAAGGAATGAATTCCACAAGAAAAACTACCAAATTAGACCAAGAACCCGAAATTGGTTCAAACCCGGGCCCCCAAAACCACGTCTCGAAATCCGACAAAAATTACAAAACTAGAAAGCCCATTCACGCACGAGTCCATACATACGAAATTTATCAAAATCCAATATCATTTGGTCCCTCAAATCCTTAAATTAAAATCTCCAAAATCCCAAGTCCTAACCCCATATTTTCACCCCTAAATTCCACTAATTAGATGATAATACAATGGGAAATCACCATAGAGAGGAGTATTAGAGCCAAAGCAACTTACCTCGCTGAAAATCCTTGAATCTTCCTTCAAAAATCACTCCAAAAGCTCCAAAACCGACTTGAAAATGGTGGAAATGAACCAAACTTCGCGAAGTGTTCTATTTATAGTTTCTGCCCAGGTCTTTCGCCCCTGCGGCTAAATATGCGCACCTGCAGTGCCGCATCTGCGCAAGAACCTCTGCACCTGCGAAAAATCATTAAACCCCCAACTTCGCACCTGCGCTCCCTATCCGCATCTGCGACCACGCAGGTGCGGAAAAGACCTCGCACCTGCGGCCACTACCTGAACTCCTCACTTCCGCTTCTGCCGGAACCTATCCGCATCTGCGGACTAGCAGATGTGATCTCTCCTATGCACCTGCAGACCCAGCCTACCTCAGCAATGTCTGCACCTACGAACTCCCACACGTGTATGCAACTTTGGACCTGCGGCTCCCCTTCCGCTGGTGCGGAAAACACCAGCAGCTTCAGAAACCTGCAAACCAGCTATCTCCCAACACTAATAATTGATCTGTTAAACACCCGAAACACACATGCGGCCCTCGGGACCTCAACCAACCATACCAACAAGTCTTATATCAACATAAGAACTTAGTCGAACCTTCGAATCACTCAAAACAACATCAAAACACAAAATTATCCTCGGATTCAAGCCTAAGAACTTCTAAACTTCCAAATTTTGCAAATGATGCTGAAACCTACCAAATCACATCCGAATGACCTAAAATTTTGCACATATGTCAAAAATGACACTACGAACCTACTCCAACTTTCAAAATTCTATTCTGACCCCGATATCAAATTTTCCACTGCTTACCAAAATCGCCAAATTTCCAACTTTCGCCAATTCAAGTCTAATTCTACTACGGACCTCCAAATCATACTCCGGATGCGATTCTAAGTCCAAAATTACCTAACGGAGCTAATGAAATCATCAAGATTTAAATCTGAGACCGTTTACATATAAGTCAATATTCGGTTGACTTTTGCAACTTAAGCTTGTCCGAAAGAGACTAAGTGTCTCAATTCAATCTGAAACCACTCCGGATCCGAACCAACTAACCCCGTATAATACAATATAGCTGAATTACATAAAAGGAAGCAGAAATGGGGAAAACGGGTCTATAACTCTCAAAACGATAGCCGGGACGTTACATCCTCCCCCCTCTTAAACAAACGTTCATCCTCGAACCGGTCTAGAAACATACCTGGAGTCTAAAAAATATATGGATATCTGCTCCACATCTTCCGCTCGGTCTCCCAGGTGGCCTCCTCCACAGGCTGACCTCTCCATTGTACCTTCACTAAAGCTATATCCTTTGACCTCAATTTTCAAACCTACTGATCCAAAATGGCCACCGGCTCCACATCATAAGTCATATCACCCTCCAACTGAACCGTGCTGAAGTCCAAAACATGGGACGAATCTCCAATATACTTCCGGAGCATGGAAACATGAAATACTGGGTGCACACTCGACAAACTGGGTGCCAAGTCAAGCTTATAAGCCACCTCTCCTATCCTCTAAAGTACCTCAAAACGCCCAATGAACCGGGGGCTCAACTTGCACCTCTTCCCAAACCTCATAACACCCTTCATGGGTGATAACTTCAGCAAAACCGTCTCCCAAACCATAAAAGACACATCATGGACCTTCCTGTCTGCATAGATCTTCTGCCTAGACTGCGCCGTGTGAAGCCGCTCCTGAATCAATTTCACCTTACCTAATGCATCCTGAACCAAGTTTGTACCTAAGAGCCTAGCCTCACCCGGCTCAAACCATCCTATCGGAGATCTACACCTCCTCCCATATAAAGCCTCGTACGGAGCCATATGGATACTCGATTGATAACTGTTGTTAGATGCAAACTCCGCGAGCGGCAGAAACTGGTCCCATGAACCGCCAAAGTCAATGACACAAGCGCGCAACATGTCCTCCAATATCTAAATAGTGCGCTCGGACTGCCCGTCTGTCTGAGGGTGAAAAGTTATGCTCAACTCAACCTGAGTTCCCAACTCTCGCTGCATGGCCCTCCAAAACTGCGATGTGAACCGAGTATCTCTATCCAAAATGATGAAACTGGAACACCATGCATGCGAACAATCTCGCGAATATAAATCTCAGACAACCGCTTTGAAGTCTAAGTAGTACCAACTGGAATGAAGTGCACAGACTTGGTCAGCCAATCCACAATAACCCAAATAGCATCGAAGTCCGTGGGAGCCCAACTACAAAGTCCATGGTGATCCTCTCCCACTTCCACCCGGTCTCTGATGTTCATACTTAACATGCTGACAGTTGAGACACCAAGCTACAAACCCAATTATATCCTTCTTCATCCACCTCCACCAATGGTGCTCTCTCAAATCCTGGTACATCTTCGCGGCACCCGGATGGATGGAATTCCGTGAGCTGTGGGCCTCCTCAAGAATCAACTCCCGAAGCCCATCTTCATTAGGCACACATATCCGGCCCTACATCCTAAACACACCGTCATCACCAATAGTAACATCCCTAGCATCACCTCGCCGGACCCTGTCCTGAAGAATGAGCAATTGGGGGTCATTATACTGACGCTCCCTGATATGGTCATAAAGAGGAGACCTGGAGACCACGCAAGCCAATACCCGATTCGGCTCCGAAATATCCCATCTCACAAGCTTGCATGCTAAGGCCTGAACATCCAATGTCGAAGGTCTCTCTACTGCTGGGATATATGCCAAGCTCCTCAAACTCTCCACCCGATGACTCAAAGCATCGGCCACCACATTGGCCTTCCCCGGATGGTATAAAATAGTGATATCATAGTCCTTAAGAAGCTCCAACGATCTCCGCTGACGCAAATTAAGATCCTTCTGCTTAAACGGATGTTGAAGACTCCAGTGATCAGTATAGATCTCATAATGAACCCCATACAAATAATGACGCTAAATCTTCAAGGCGTGAACAATGGCTGCTAACTCAAGATCATGGACATGATAGTTCTTCTCATGGGTCTTCAACTGGCGCGAGGCATAGGTAATCACCCTACCCTCCTACATCAGAACACATCCAATGCCTATCATCGAGGTATCACAATACACGGTGTAAGAACCTGAAGCTGATGGCAGAACTAACACTGGAGTTGTGGTCAAGGCAGTCTTGAGCTTCTGAAAGCTCTCATCACACTCATCTGACCACCTGAATGGAGCACCCTTTTGGATCAATTTGGTCAAGGGCGATGCAATAGATGAAAATCCCTCCACAAAGCGATGGTAATAACCCACCAAACCAAGAAAGCTCCTAATCTCCGTGGGTGAAGACGGTCTAGGCTAACTCTGCACCGCCTCTATCTTCTTCGGATCCACCTGAATACCTTCACTGGACACCACGTGCCCCAGGAATGCTATTGAACTGAGCCAACACTCACACTTGGAGAACTTTGCATAAAGTTTCTCCTCCCTCAATCTCTGTAATACAATCCTCAAATGCTGAGCATGCTCATCCTGGCTACGAGAGTACACCAGGATGTCATCAATGAATACAATAATGAATGAGTCCAAATAGGGTTTGAATACACTATTTATCAAATGCATGAACTTTGTTGAGGCATTGGTCAGCCCAAAAGACATCACCAAGAACTCATAATGGCCATATCGGGTCCTGAAAGTTGTCTTAAGAATATCTGAATCCTGAATCTTCAGCTGGTGATACCCAGACCTCAAATCAATCTTGGAGAACACCCTCGCTCCCTGAAGCTGGTCAAATAGATCATCAATACGAGGCAAAGGATACTTATTCTTGACTGTGACCTTGTTCAACTGCCTGTAATCTATACACATCCTCGTGCAACCATCCTTCTTCTTCACAAATAGAACTGGTGCACCCCAAGGTGACGCACTAGGCCGAATAAACCCCTTATCAAGGAGTTCTTGAAGTTGTTCTTTCAACTTCTTCAACTCTGCCAGTGCCATACGATACGGTGGTATAGAAATGGGCTGAGTGCCCGGCACCAAATCAATATCAGAGTCAATATCCCTGTCAGGCGGCATGCCCGACAGATCTGCAAGAAGCACATATGTAAAATCACATACCACCGGAATAGAATCAATGGTAGGAGTCTCTGCACTAACATCCCTCACAAAAGCCAAATAGGATAGACAAATCTTCTCAATCATACGCCGAGCCTTCAAATATGAAATCACCCTACTCGGTATATAGTCTACAGAATAGCTCCACTCAACCCTCGGAAATCCCGGCATCGCCAATGTCACGGTCTTAGCGTGACAATCTATAACAGCATGACATGGAGATAAATAATCCATACCTAATATCACATCGAGGTCAACCATACTGAGCAGCAAAAGGTCCACTCGGGTCTCCAGACCCCCAATAGCCACCATAAATGACTGACATACGCGGTCTGCAACAATAGTATCGCCGATAGGAGTAGATACATGAACATATGAAACTAAACACTCACGGGGAATATCTCGAAAATAATCAAAGTATGAGGAAACATATGAATATGTGGAACCAGGGTTAAATAATATTGAGGCATCTCGGTGGAAAACTGAAACAATACCTGTAATCACAGCATCTGAAGCAATGGCATCTAGTCTGGCAAGGAGGGCATAGAAACGGGCCTGGCCACCTCCTGATCTGCCTCCCCCTCTCGGGCGACCCCTAGCTAACTGGGCTCCACCCCTATTAGACTGAGCGGGTGGTGGAGGAACTGATGTTGATGACCTAGACTGACTCCTCTGCGGAGAGGGACCTTCCACTAGACGGGGACACTCTTTCCTCATGTGACAAAGCTCCCCACACTCATAGCAACACCCTGGTGCTAGTGCTGGAGATTGAAGGGAGCCCCGAGCACCGGGATAGCTAACAAAAGGACCCTGCATAGACGAACCCTGACCCGATGGAGCACGAGAAGAACTCTGTGCTGGGAGGGAACCAAGAGATAAATGACCCTGCTGATAATTGTGAGAATCATGGCCAGATGATGCACTACGGTGAACTAGGCGAGCTGTCTAAGCATGCTTGAATGGTCGGCCTATACCGTGCTAGAACTGACCCCCAAGAAGGAGCACCACTGAATCCACCGCGTCCATGAGGCCTCTTGGCCTTCCTCTCTATCCTCTACTGACCCCGAACCATCTCAATCTGTCGACCAATGCTGAAAACCTCATCAAAAGTAGCACCAGACATCTCTCCCTAGTCATGAGCAATCGAAGCTGAAAAGTGAGGCCATCCATTAACCTCCTGATCTTCTCTCAGTCTGTGGGAACCAACCAGATTGCATGACGGGCCAACTCGGAGAACCGCATCACTTACTGTATCACAGAGATATCACCCTGACGAAGCTGTTCAAACTGTTTGTGCAGCTCCTCTCGGCGGGACTGAGGTACAAACTTCTCTAGAAAGAGAATGGAGAACTTCTGCCAAGTAAAGGGTGTTGCGCCGACCGGACTACGCCTCTCGTAAGTCTCCCACCAACTGAATGCAGCTGATGCTTAATGGAGTTTATTTCATGTGTAGGTGAAGTGGAGATGGAAACTGAGCTAAAAGGATGCAAATACGTCGAAAAATACGCGAAAGAAGACACCCGGGCGATAGCCGGGCGACAGAGCCAAACAGCCTGACCATACCTGGCGTTAGCCAGGCGTTTGGGCTGAAACGCCAGCCCTACCCTTGCATTAGCCAGGCGTTTGGACTGAAACGCCAGCCCTGGCCTGGCGTTAGCCAGGCGTTTGGGCTGAAACGCCAGCCCTACCCTTGCATTAGCCAGGCGTTTGGACTGAAACGCCAGCCCTGGCCTGGCGTTAGCCAGGCGTTTGGGTCCAAACGCCAGGGTCCCCAGTCGGCCAGAAATCGAGTTTTGACGGGTTTAAGTGTTTTCTAATTGAAATAGAAGTCTCCTACACGGTTAGGGTTCACCCTAAACCTATAAATAGACTCCTAAAACACAACTACAACGGGGAGATTCACAGGGATACACAGAGATTCGAGTTTAGAGTGGATCAAAGGCAAAACATCAACTTGTACATATTTTCTTCCTTACTTTGTAGTTTAATTATGCTAGTTGT